>JANRGW010151862.1:0-12326 GCA_024733675.1 Psilopsiagon aymara
GCTGCTATGAGGTCTCCATGCAGCCTTCTCTTCTCCAGGCTGAACAGCCCCAAGTTTCTCATCCTATCTTCATATGGAAGGTGCTCCAGTCCCATAATCATCCTCATGGCTCTTCTCTGGACTTGTTCCAACAGTTCCATGTCCTTTTTGTGTTGAGGACACCAGAAGTGCACACAATACTCCAAGTGAGGTCTCACAAGAGCAGAGTAGAGGGGCAGGATCACGTCCCTCTACCTGCTGGTCATGCTTCTTTTGATGCAGCCCAGGATACGGTTGGCTTTCTGGGCTGCGATTCCCATCGACCAACACTCCCAAGTCCTTCTCCACAGGTCTCCTCTCAATCTCTTCTCTGCCCAACCTGTAGCTGTGCCTGAGATTGCTCTGACTCGACTGTAGGACCTTGCACTTGGCATGGTTAAAATTCATCACAAGCACGTCAAGGTCCCTCTGGATGCTATTCCTTCCCTCCAGCGTATCGACCGAACCACATGGCTCGGTGTCATCGGCAAACCTGTGGAGGGAGCACTCAATACCACTGTTCATGTCACCTACAAAGATGTAGAACAAGACTAGTCCCAACACTGATCCCTGAGGGACACCACTTGTTACTGGCCTCCAGCTGAACATAGAGCCATTGAGCACAACTCTTTGAGTGCAGCGCTCCAGCCAGTTCTTTATCTACCAAGGGACCCTCCTATCAAATTGATGTCTCTCCAACTTAGAGACAAGGATGTCATTTGAGACAGTGTCAAACGCTTTGCACAAGTCCAGGTAGATGACATCAACTGCTCTCACTAGTGACACAATTGCAAGAGAGTCGTGAGAATGAAATGGTGCATCCTACTTGTGTGGTAGATACCAGTTATACTGGGGAATATCCTAAGATTATTTCCTTATTATTATATTCTAGGTCAGATTGAATGTGTACTTAAATTTCGACAGGTTTTATTTTGGCTTGTGCGCTGGGCCTTTTTTTTTCACTGTGCAAGAATAAGTCCTGATTCTGCACTCATGTACAATTGCAGGTTGTCCTGTAAACCTCCACAGGACTATCCATGTGAATATATCCTGTTTGGTCTGGATGTATATAAAAAAATAATGTAAGGAAATTTTCCGCTGAGATTTCAATCTTTATCATATGATCACAGAAGCAGTATTATACCTAAACTCACAGGATTTGTCTTTAAATATTCTTTATATTTACACTTGATATGCTACTGGGAAGTGTGAATTTTACTCAGCGAGGACACTGATCACTTACCAAGCATATCTATTGAGACATCTTATATGATGGTGTCATGGGTTCAGAAGTAGCAGTCATTTTTCTCCTTCTCGGTAGCTGGTGCAGTGCTGTGGTTTTGACTTTCGGCCTGGGAACAGCGCTGATAACACCATGTTTCTAGTTCTGTGTGGCTGATTTACGGCCTAAACCACGACAGATGGGTAAAAATTTCCATGGTTTGGTGACCAATGAAGACTCAAAAAAAAAAAAAAAAAAAAAAGAAAAATCATCTGCAGAATATATTTTTATATTAGAGCTTTATAGAAATATTTCTTTTTGTGAAATATTTGACAGATTTTTGAACATGAAAATTTGATTTTTTTTGGTCTGAATTTTTTTGGTCTAAATTTTTTCTTTTGAGAAAAGTTTAGATTATACTTGGATTATATTCAGAGTGAAACACCTTGCATTGCTAATTTAATTTATCGTTGAATATTTAAGAATTTCTGGTTTATAACTATGCTTAGGTTTTTGGTTTGATTGGTTTGGGGGGGGTTTTGGCCTTTTTTGGGAGAAGAAAAGAATTAACTTTGTCTCTGTATATTTTGAGCAACTGTACAAATCACAAACCTAGAAACACAGATCTGCATCAGTCTAGCAGTATGTTTAACCCCACCCCTCTTTTGTAATTCCACTTTGGTATTGACATATTTTAAAAGTTTAAAAAATTGTTACATAATCTTTAATTATAATGAAATTTCCTGTTTCTATCACTTCAGTTGTTTCCCCATAGAGACTGATCCTCAGCTGAAATGTCACATACTGTTCATGCACCCCACCCTCAAATTCAGTTTTCAATAAATTATGAAGAAATAATTACACCTTTGCATTTAAACCATTAATAATCAGTAACATATTTTCTTATATTTGTATAGTAGGTGTTTTTCAAAGAGTTACTCTTCTGCATCTCTTTATAGGAAATTTTATGGTTTGGGTTTTGCATATCTTTGCAAAATGTATTTTATCACATCAGTAGTAAGTACTCCATTCTAATGCTGCTTATTATATTGGTTAGGCAGTAATGGCTTGTCAGACACTTTCATCTTCTAGTATAAGATGTTATACTAGAAGATATAAGTGTTATAAGATGACACTTTACTATTATATCAAACATCTGCTACTTATTCAAAGGACACTTTCAGCCTGAACAGATATGACAAATATTTCAAACTGAGTTGTTTTCTGTGGCTCTGAGGAAGAAAAAAAAAAAAAAAAAAAAATTTCTTAGTTATTACTGTTATTTTGTCATAATTCAGTCTCTTCTGCTCTCGTCACAAAAAAAAAACCAAACAAAACAAAAAAAAAAAAAAACAAAACAAAAGGTTGTTGGTTTTTCTTTAAATCGTAAGCTTATATTTATGTCATCTGTCTGCATATTCTCCCTACAGCCTGCTACTAGAAATTAACTTGCTACACTGTGTCTAGCCTCCAGGGGGCAACCACCAGGAAATTATGCCTTAACTTCTCTCAATGTGTCAAAATTCACCTCCCAATTTCTTATGAGATCCTGTAGAATTTATATTGTTCCTAGGAAGATAATGCACAACAAAATGTTCAGCACTGGACTAGCCTGGGAGGAAAAGCTTTCCTCCCACAGTAATGCATTAGCCTGCTTTGGTGCAGTGAACCTGTGTCTCATGATTGGAAATGAGCAGTTCAGGATACAAGCCATCGACATTACCAGTAACCTGTAGAAAGCTGTCTCATCCATCTCCACCCCTGAATCTAAATGGGTGTCTGGATCATCAGCAATTGTCATGACTAGATGCTTTTGAAGATGCTACTTTGAGATGGATAGCCTATATGCTATTGCAATGTTCATGACACATGTTTAGACTATTCCAGCTGTCCTTGAAGAGCTGCTGAGAGAAATGACATCCGAAATAGCATCCTTTTCACTGGAGATTCATTCCAATTCCCTGATGATTTGTACTGGGATGTTTGGTGAATTGTGGTACACAAAGCAAACTACTGAAATTCTGGTTATTAAATCCTTCTTTTCCTCCTCACATTGTGCACTAGGATTGCGTACCTTAACAGAGAAAATACTACTGAAAGTTTACCAGGTTACATGAATGGAATTTGTTCTGATCTGAAAAGTTCTATAGACTTTGGGGAACCATGTCTCTATTCATGCATGTACGAAGGTGTATTAGTTTTAGAGCAAAGACCAAAAGGAAGCTTCTTGTTTATTTGATTTTTTTTTTTTAATCTTTTGTTGAACTGAAGGTTTTGACAAAATAATATTCATTCTTTCCCTTTTCCTCAACTTTGTGGAGCTCAGAGACTATTAAATTATTTTCTAAATGGCTTCAAGTGCAACAGTAGAAATTATTTCTATTTCACTTGAATGGTGTCTTACAACATTCATCAAGTGTGACGGTTTTGCCTTCAAGATGGAGCATACTAAAACATTTCTCCTAATTATTATCCTACTTGATCAGCAGCCTCCACAGTTAGTCCATTGTTTTCATGGGTGATCTGGAATAATTAAAATCATCTACTTTTTTTTTCTTACACAAGTTCAGAAAAATCTGTCTCTCTGAAAATAACAAATAATGACGTAGATGCTCATTTCTTTAGTTAAATGCATACTGCATGAAATAACTTATTAGAACTCACCTGGTGAAACGTAAGACTTTATCTGAATACCTGCCAAACATATGTCAGGATATAAGTTTCAGCTTAGAACTTAATAAACAAAAGAAATAAAAAATATTTTCCCTGGATACCCCAAACATTCCATTTTACTTTGGTGCAATTTTTTTATGTCATGGTGGCTGTATAAGCAACACTTGTGCCAATTAAGCCAAGATTTAGGCCTATCCCATCCAGTACTTCATCATCTAGTATCTCAAGCACTATCTTGGGAAAGGTGAGATATGGCTAGCAGGGGTAAGAGGTGATTCTGAGTCTATCACTTGCTAGGCAGATAATTTTAGTTCCTAATTTACTACAGGGAGTAGAGAAGGCACAATTATTTCTTAATAAACAGGAAACAAAAGTAATATCAGTATACAAAACAAGAAACAACCCAACACCAAACAAGCCTAAAACCAAAACAAATACATACCAAAAATCAGCTTAATTTTTTGTTGCTGTTCTTTGGTTTGCTTGAAAAGAGTGCAGATATTTAACTTCAGAACAAAATTTTCTTGTATAGTTGCTAAATGGAAATTGTTTATCTGACAAAATTTCTCTTCTTTAAGTGTTTTAAGACAAACTTTACCTTCAGTCTTTCTTTTCACTGGTGAACTCTCTGTGGAAATCTTGTAGCATTGAACCTGTATATTGAAATACATTTATTTCATGTCCTGTACAGGAAATTTATCTAAAAACTTGCAAACTGAAGAAATTTTAATTAACACTTTGGTCTATACCTACAAACAGTGGAAGAAAATGAATCTGGCAAAAAGGCATTCCACCTTACCAGAAGAGGTCTCAGGCACATTGTAATTAGAGGAAGGTCAGGTACCAGAACTGCAGTTTACGGAAGGTCTTCAGCAGATGAAATTGCTATGTATAGTTGGCACGGAGGCAGGTATTCCTGGAGTCTCTGATGGTCTAAGGATTATGAAAGAAGGTGTATTTGGGATATTAATATAGAACTGCTTTTTAAAAAAGTGATGTTAATTGGAGTTCATGTTAGGGAAGCAGACACAAACCAAGTTCCCTAAAAGCACTATAACCACTGAATTGCTTAAGAATCAGAAATCCCTTGTAAGAACCCAAGATTTTCCCCCATCCCACTCACACTTGTTTCTTGCTTACAGGGAACAAGATCAGAAAATGCAATGAAAACATTCTACTGGCATACACATTCATATTTTTATTGCTACTGCTGCTCATACTCTATGAGTGAAGAGAATGAAATAAGGAACAATATACCAAACCAGCATGGGATAAGCAGGCTATACTGCTGAGCAAGTTTACCCTCATCTTCAGACATGGTAAATTACAGTACTGGATTTAAAAACACTTGCACCACATGATCTGTTAATAATAATGTTTTTTACACATAACCTTATCATTTCCAGTGCATTCACTGGTCTATAAAAGCAATGACAGTATTCCAAGCATTCACTGTGATTTTTGATACTTTATTTTAAAATTGGACACTATTCTTATGTGACTTCATCACCAGATTCTTCTGCTTTTTATAATATTTAAAAAAATTCAAAAGAATAATAGCATATAGAAATTGTCCCCTGTCAGGATAGAATTAATTATGAATGTTATACAAAAATATATTCTTTCAGAAGAATATATTTTGCAGAAGTAAATTCTTGTTGGTTACTAGAGCAAATTTACAACTAATGCAGTTAATGTTAGTTTTCTAGTCGACAGTAACACCTGTGATTAAGGCTTCCCAGTAGGCTACTGGGGATGCTTTTTTTGTTAACAGCCAGAGCTTTTTTTCAAGCTTTTTCTATTACATACTTTGCATTCTGGGACTTATTTCTGTTTTCTGCTTGTTCATAACTTATAGATCGTATGAAAATCAAGTTGACAATTCTTATTTTTCAATTTTTGTCAGGTGCTTTTTGGCCTTCTTATTACACTTAGGTCAAACAAGGGAAAGGGTGTTCTAAGTATGTATTTAAATGGTCTGAATTACACTGTTGAAAGCTATTGGATTTGCTTTTCAAAAATTATATTTTACTTATAAAATTTGAACTTAAAGCAAATCATGATGGCTTACATTTATCTAGAAGCAGTATTTATCTGGAAACAGGAAGAGGCAATGTTTCCATACATCTGAGTTGGACATAATGAATTCAGACTTGTTTCTTCACGTTGAAATCTTATGAAGAGTATGCCAGAAAAAAAACCACCAACCAATGAAACAAAAACGGTGCACAAGAGCTGCTGAAGATGAAGGTGCCTCCACTTTTACTTGAAATGACTCAACCTAATGAAGGTTTTTACGATTATGGAACATGTATTTACTATCCACAGATTTCTGGGAATGTGCTTGGTATGGGAATTTCCAATTAATAGTCGAAGGCATCTTTTCTAAAAAAAAAAAAAAAATAAAAAATAGAAATAGAGAATGAAGAGTAAATGCTTACAATGGGGACATGATGTTTTCTGCTCCAACTTTCCCACAACTTCTTGAGTTTATTTATAGTACTTTTATTTGTATTTCAGTTAAAATTTGTATACCTAGGTAAAGTAGAGATTTAAATTTTGATAATTATTAATAAAACTGTTAGCTGTGTTCTCAGCAGCAGCCCTGTGTGGAGTTTGACTGTTTTCAGTGCTTTCAAAATATTGGCAAAGGAGTTTGAATTGGCAATCTTGCATATTCTATTTTTCTGGAACCTGGCAGAAATACAAATTTTGGTGTTCTTCTGAGTGGTATGAATAACTGCACATCTCTGGAAGGTAATTTAGCATGAATGAATTCTTAGCCTTGATATTTATGAGTGCAGCTGTAGGCCATAACCTAAAGTCTGGAATAAATTTTCTGTGAAAGTGAAATACAACAAGAGTTTTATGAGCACCAGATCATATAAAGTGTTTGCAAAATTAGAATGATTAAAGGATGATAAAGCACCAGGCTCAGATAAATTGTCCAGTTGTGTGTTTGGGGAAAATAGAAAAATCAGTGGCATGCATTTTTGATAACTCACTGAGGCTAACGAAGTAACAGACATGGCTAAATATGTTTCTAAAAGCTTGAGAAAGGATTTATGAAAAATTCAGAGCTACTGACCTGAAAAGCATACAATGTTGGAAGAATTGTTTGAAAAGGAGCATGAGTTAGGTTTAAAAGCCATTTAAAGGAATGGCATACAACTCATAAGGGACACAACTAATTTGCTTGATTTCTTGTAATATTCTGCATTTACTAAATTTGTGAACTAAGAGGTAGTTGTGGAAATAATTAATGTAGAATTCAGAAATATTTTTATATGTCATTATACAGGAATGCATTCCTATACTGGCACTCTCAGTGTTTTGGCATGAGAATGACAGGAAAGGGATTTTAGCAATAGCTAAAAACTGGGCCAGGGTAACTAATCAGCTCTCCTTTTTATATGGAAACATAGGAACTTGGCACATGAAATAGCATGAAAAGTGACTCCCCAAGTACTTCTGAGCTTGCATGCTCATTTAAAAGTTCCAGTCAGAATTTTTCAGCTTTTTTATACCGTATGACATAAAAAAAAAAAAATTAATTAAACTTTATTTTTGAATAGGAGATTCTGAATGAGTGTCCTGATTGAAGACTTCTGCTACATCTATATTAATAAATTAAAAAGGTTAAGGGTTCATTCTGTTGCCTTGATTGTAGGTGATGCAGCGCATTCTCTCTCCATTCATGTAAACTGTCCCCATCTCCTAGGCAAAATAGCCACCAGAAAGCTGCCCAAGAATAGATTCCAGAATTTCTATGGAATTTCAAAATAAGATAAAAAAATTATAGATGCAAATTAAATGAGGGTATATATGTGAATGGGAGACAGGGAAGAAGGGAGAATGGGATGGCAATTACTGATCATTATATCAGAAAATTTTATAGGACTGTTAGTGATATTTGTTGCATTCTTTGAAACCACAATTACAGAATTAATTACAGAATTACTCACAAGTACGTACATAAATCTTATTGTGGTTAGATTACTAGAAATATCTGACTCACAAAAAAAAATTGTGAAAAGCTTATAAAAGGCCTAAACATCATTTTAAAACAAGATACGACGTAACTGAACTAATAATGTTTTTCCTCTACAGACAATATGTGGCACTCGTTAAGCTGTCTGAGTGCATTCTGTTGAGTGTAGCATGGTAGAGATAAAAATATTTATATGTGTGTCAGTTCTTGTTTCAGTGACAGTTCAAATACTGCAGAAAATAATAATAAAAGAATATATCAGGTAGCATTCCAGCAACTGGAGAGCTTGTATTTTCTAATGATTAGAAATGTCTAGACTAACCTTGATGATTGGGGAAGAAATAGGAGGATTGGGAATTCAATGAGGTGTGTCAAATCCTATTAGTCTACATAATTTCCCCTTGCCAAATTCTGACAAGGCAGGACTGTTATTGGAACTGAGGAAATATTCATAGTAAAAAATTAATTCAATTAATCTTTTTATAACTATATCAGCAAAAGTTGTTGTCTTTCACAAATTATTTCCCTTAAGAAAGATCTTTAGCTTACTATTCAGTGTTCAAGTGTTGCAGCTTAGTAATATTAGTCAAATAAAGGATAATGTGTCAGTCTCTTGTTTTTTCATTGGGTAAGTGTAATTCAAATTTATGACAAGATTATTAAAAAAATTTTACGGTTTTACTTATTTACTTTTCTATTTTTTTCTTATTTTCTTTTCTATTGACTCTTTACGAATGACAATGAATCATTAGAAATACCTAAAGGAGATAATGAAGAGAGTTTTATTCATATAATTAAAATTATATCACTAAAATCCATGTCATACAATAATTTGTTATTTTCTTTATTTACATATGGTCATTTTAGTCTTTAACTGCGTTTTAATGTGGTCCTTGCCATACAAAGTAAGCATTTCAATACATCCTGTCCTTTTTTTCAAAGCATCTCCCTACAATTTTATTGTGCTTTTCATGCATTTGTTTTTAAGGTGGAAAGAACTTTCTACAGTTTCAGCATAGTGATGGAGTCGGTTTAAAATACCATTTCTTGCTTATGTCATATTTCTACAGCCAGCAGCTCTGCTATGGTGATAGGTTATATTTGACACTTTTCATTTTCAGCTGAAATTTGTCACTTGAAATTAAAGAACTCTTTCTTTGACCCTACACTGATCTGTTATTCATATCTTAGCTGACAGTTGGTGAATAAACATTGTCTATTCTTAAATCATCTCTAAAGAGATGGAGGGATTTGCATTATGTTTTTGTTACCTGCTGCAGTTTCATTTTGCTTAAGTCTGGAGTTTTTTTCTCTTAACAGGCTACTGAAAGGTGTTTGCCGGTGAGGGCATGGTAAGAGATCAGGAGTCCAGATGACTGATCCTAAGAGAAGCAGAAACAAATTGCTACCAGCAAGCAGCAGAGATAGTAACTAGCTGAAAAACAAGAGGTCATGGTCTGAGGTTAAAGACTGAGAGACAACTCAAACAGACTGTGTTTATAAAAAAAGAATTAAAATTTCAAATATAGAGCAAAGCAGTGAGAGGCTGTGAACAAGCAATTGAAACCATGAATTGGGGAGAAATTAAAAAAGCATATTTCATGGGTGGAATCATAATTACAGTTAAGAGGAAAGCAAGTGGGTAATCAAACTTCCTGACTTTTTGTTCAGCTCAGATTTAAAGGCTCAGAATCATAAGGGAGGGAAAAAAAACAAAATTAGTATAAAAAATTTATTCCACCCCACTGTTTAGTGTGTAATCTTGATGACTTGCATGACTTTCTTTTAATTTTACTATTGTTTGTTTTGTTTGGGGTTTTATGACAAGAATTTCTCCTACTCAGATTTATTTTTAGACTACACAGCATTTCAGATTGAATTTAAGCTTCTGCCTGTTTAGGAACAGTCTTCCCACTACACAGTCTCTTTCTACAATAGTTTCTTGGGTTTTTTGTAAGATTCCGTTCTTTAGCTGGAAATCTTACATGTCATCAGAAAGTCTGTGGATGCACTGATGCTCAGAAGATGAGAAGCATTGAATCACATGGAAATGGCAGGTGTAGTAGGTGGGATTTCAGCTTTTAGCATTTTCTTTCTTTCTTGATTTCCTTTCTTTCAATGAAAGCATATTTCTGCACAAAGTGAAGGTAGATGCAACTTCTCTTTATTGATTTCATATGGAATTTAGGAGCCATTCTAGACTGACTGAAATCTTTTCTGACTTTCCAGCATTTGTTGATTATTATTTCTAAAAAATAAAGCCAAGAATCTATACTGAAATTAGATAGAATTTGACCCGTTTCCCTATGAAAGTTTTTACACATTGCACAAAAATTAATGGCCATATGACTTTTCTCAAATATTCTTTAACAATTTGCTAGAAACAGTACGATCAAGACACTAACAGCGTAAACCATAGCTGAAAATGAGTATCAAAAAAGTGCAAACTGAAATCTAATAAAGCAATTAAACCATTATACAATTATGATATCAGAATAGGAGAGATAAATCAAATAAGTTTATATTAAAGATATCTTTTAAGTTTTTTGTCACACTGGCCAAAAAAACAGCAAGAAAATGCTTATTGTATCTTCTGCTGTATTGACATCACATAGTGAATAATGTTATCAATATTGCTAGTGTCAACATAACATTACTTGAGTGCTGCCAGTGCTACCAATATTAACATATGCTAGTTGAGTTCGCACGTAAGGAAAGTTAGTTTTAAAGCTAATATGTGACATGTTAACAGATCCATATAGGTGACTACAAATTCACACATCAGTTTGGCTTGTGTCTCTTGTTCTGCATGATTACAGGATATTGAGTACTGAATCAGAGTGCAATATAACATTTGTTTTCTTCCTTCTGCCTGAACTACCCTGCTCTCAGAAAACCAATAAAACAGAACAGTCATTTGTGGTATTTGAGATGTATTCAGCATGAGGCGGCGATAAAATGGGTAAGAATCTTTGGATGGCCATTTACAGTCAATGTAAATGTAATTGTTATGTTATTTTAATGCCTAACTGTTCGCATCAGAGCTTGAAGGTCCAAGTAAGAAGAAAAAGGAGGATTTTTTTCCTAAATAACTAGAAATAGTCTTTTAAACAAAGACTAAAAAAAATAAATTGATAAAACACAACAAACTGGTGTGAGAATAAAGATGTAGTGATAGAAAAAAAAATCCTGGCTTTCACTTAGAACAGCTACTTTCAAGTAATTCCATTCATGTAATGAAGCTATGATTAAAAACTGAGAAAGACTCACATTTGATATATAGAAAAAGCATTTTCACGTCAAACCATGAGTAGTTTGTTTCTCAATATTTATCTTTGATTCATCAGATAGAAATTGTACAGAAATCTAGCTGAGAAATAAAAAAATAATTATTAGAAATCTTTATTATAATTTTCATTAGTGATCAGAGTATTTGGTTTGCTCTGTTTATTGATTTGTTGTTTTTTTCCTATTTGTCTCCCTATAAAATTTCAAATTGCTTGTATTTCAAATGCATGTCCTTACTCATGCTGGAAATATTTAGTCAGGAAGAATTTTTCAAAATTAATTTTTCCATTTGAAAAGTTTCAGTTACCCAATCATAGACTAAAATAGTGTTGCATAAATCAGAAGACCAAGCAAATGAAGAAAATAGCAAATCAATAATATTCTATGAAAAGAGTGAATACTTCAATATCAATAGAAAAAAATTAAATGGTTAGCATAATACTGATTTTTATTTATTTTTTAATGTATAAAGCCATGTTATGATTCCGTGTGCTTTGAGAAGAACAAGGGACTAATTTTGCAGCAAACACTAGTCAGCATATCAGTCTCCTTTTAAGTCTGAGTTGATGGAATTATATGCCTCATTTCTGATGTTTTGTTTCAGGAGAGTGTGACTGACTACATGGACATGATTGTGGAATGACAGCATCACAGTACTTATTACTCCGGCAAAATGAATTTGAGTTGAAGAGAGTAGGATTTCCAGCCAATTCCTGAGGTGACTGTCTCGAGAGGGGTCGCCTGCAGCGCCGGATCAAGGAGAGGGGACGCCTGAGCTTCGACTCGGAGCAGCAACAGAGATTGCGGGAACCTCAAGTCCTCGACAGGGCTTGCCCAGAGGCCGGCAGCTCAGCGGACGCGAGGAGCTGTCTCACAGGAGCGGCACCAGGAGAGGCGGAACCTGCCCCAGGGAGTGCAAGCGAATGGGGTGGACTCAAGGCAGTTCGCGCTGCAGTTCGCGCAGGCAGGCGATCGGGATGATGAGCCCTCGAGGTATGACCCGGGCTCTGTCTGGGAGCTCTGCTCCGTCTGCCCCGGCGGTGGTCAGTGCGGCACTCAGACAGAGCCGATGAGAGGGGAGGATGCGGTGCAGAGCTCGGGGTGCAGAGAGCGCCCGCACTGCTCTGCTGAGGG
>JANRGW010151863.1:0-142726 GCA_024733675.1 Psilopsiagon aymara
TGGACAGAGCCTTGGGTGGCATGGTTTAGTGGGAGGTGTCCCTGCCCATGGCAGGGAGGTTGGAACTGGATGATCTTCAGGTCCTTTCCAGCCCTAACTGTTCTACGATTCTATGTTGTAAAAACCCAGAAGCAGGGTGTGGAAGGGCCAACCAGAAGGAAAGTGTAGTTGCCATGTCTTGGAACTAAACATCCATTTCTTTTTCTGCCATCTCTGCATGGAGCTCAGAATGTCTCAGATGCCCTCAGCATTACTTAAGTTGTCTGTGTACTTCTGATAACCAATGAAAAACAAAATGATGTTGTAACAGCTGATTAAAAGTCTTTTGAAAAGTTCACACAGACCCTGCTCTGCTATTTAGTTGGGTGGAGGGCACAAGCAAGATAGCTCTTCAATGACCAGCTACTTACAGCATGAGACATTTCATTGTGACTCACTGGGTATGAATCATTGCTAAATAACACCAACTTTTGATGTTAGTTTAATGCCATTGATTTCAAAGTTTCACAAGCATGTGAAACTCAAAGTAGGCAGCAACAACTATTCAGGGCTTCCATGTCTGAAATGGAAGAAATTAACCACTGGTTTGTAAAGCCTGACAAAGAGCTTAGCTCAAGAAAGAGCTCAGGCTGACCACTGGAGAATGTGGGAATGCTTAGAAAGGGAATATTTCAGGGCAGATTGGTTAAACCCCATCTGACATGGCTTCAGTTGTATTCAAGGAAAAGCTTCTCTTGACTATTCTTTCAGCCAGATGAAACAGAAGAAAAAGAAGAAACATTCTCTTAAGGTCAGGTATCAATACCCATGGCTGCATTCCTGTTGTGGGTCTGCCTTCATGGAAAACATTGATGTATCAACATCAAAAAGGCCATGCTTCAACATGAACAAATGAAAAGGGAGCTTTGGGTTGCTGAGGTGACATGGGCTGGATGAGCAGTCACTTGCCATCTTCTCCTGGGGAAAGGTAGTGGGCTGGAATGTCACTGCAGAGCAGCTGAAGTCAGGCAAAGCAGTCTCTACACATTATATATGCTTAATATACACATAATTCAAGACTGGGAATTGACTGCAAACACCGCAGTAGTTGGTCTGTATTAGAAAGAGCTGATGTGAATGATTGGAGTGGCCCTTCCTTTCTCCCTTAAGGCTTTAATCTCAATTCCCCGTGCAGCTCCTCTCCCAGGTGGGAGGAGCTCACTCTTCTTTGTCACAGCCCTTGCTGCCTTCAGGCACTAGGAAGGTTATCTCCATGGTATATTCGTTCAGGAGTCTGGGGTAAACTTTGTATCTTCCAGTGTAGAAAAGAGGAGAAACTTCCTAAACTTCAGTGAAATAATACCAGAAAAGAAACACACTATGAGATGGGCTCACTTGTTTTTTTGTGGTGTTACTTGTGACCAAAATGAGCCTTTTGTTCTTTGTCACTCATTAAAGTGGCAAGAAATGGAGGAACATGAGGCTACATAGAGCCAGACTAGTGAAGGTGCACAGCTATCTAGCACGGTTCGCAAGTAAAAAGGTAGACATTGTAGCTGAGGGAGTGCAGCACCCAGTTTAC
Source organism: Psilopsiagon aymara (assembly GCA_024733675.1). NCBI lineage: Eukaryota > Metazoa > Chordata > Aves > Psittaciformes > Psittacidae > Psilopsiagon > Psilopsiagon aymara. Next base: position 1,562 of record JANRGW010151863.1, read on the forward strand.
ACTGTCCATAAAAGCTTCACTATAAACAATTAAGGCAAATATCTTGTTTGGAATCACACTTAAAAATTCCTCTTACAAACTAGGAGGCAGAATCCATATTAGGCTTAGGGAGTTCGTAAGAACAAGAGGTCACCTCTGACCTTCCTCCTTCCCATCCTTCAGCTTCTGGTATAAAACAGGAAACGAGAGTGAATGAAGACATGTAGAACAGCACAATTGCTTGTTACTGGGAAAAAGGCATATCCTACCAGCCCTTGAAGGAAACCAGTTCCCACCTTGAGGAACTTCTGGTGCTGGACAAGAGTAGACATCAGGGAGAAGGCTATATTAAATGCAGGCAAGTGGTCGGAGAGCCAACAACTTTTAACAGTGTCTCCAAGTTGCACAAACACCATGAACATCACAGGAGCCCCTTTGAAGAGCAAAGGGATGCCTGCTCTATCCCACTATTGTTTAAGCATCCCCTTGGGACTAGCATAATATCCTGCCTCTTTGCAAGGAGATGCAGGGAAGGGCAGTGTGCTGGATCCCCACAGTACTGAAAGCAAGTGCTGCCCATTGGAGAACCCAGATTTTGGTCCTGTTGTTTTAATCCATGGTAGCATGACTGAGCTATCTTCACAGACTCCTTGACCATGGTATGATGCCATGAGGCTAACATATGCTAGCCGTGGCAGAAAAGAATGCATATGGGAAAATCTCACCCTGTTATTGGGAGCTCCCTACTTTTTGCCCTATTAGATGTCTAAATGTTTTCAACTGAAGAGCGAAGCTCTTCAGAAAGGTAAGAGCTGAGCAGGCTCCAGCACAGCTATAGAAAGATTTGCTTTTCTAAGGCACCTTTCATAGGTATCTTAGCAGTTGTACATAAGCCTTCCTGTCTTTTCAGAACTCGTGTTGAAAAAAGGCGCTGGAGTGGGAGGATAAAAAGAATCTTGATGGGTGAAATTTAACCTTTCCCATGTGTGCCCATGAGAGGGCAGCACAGACCGGCTGAGCCTTCGCTGAAGGCTCGTAAGAGGCAGGGAGGCTAACTCCAATGGGTGTATGTCCAGCCATGGAGGAGAAAAGGTCCATGTAAAAGGGCTGGATGGTCCAAAGCACCGCTCCATCCATCATGCACCTGAAACCAAAACCAAGTTACGGATGGGTACAGGTCTGAGTGCGTCAAACCCTAAGTACATGACCGGGTTTGTGTCTTACAGGCTTCTCAGGAAAGTTTTCAGGTTCTTACTGAAACCTTAGAAGAGCGTTTGAGAGGAAGAACGTCGGACAGTGCCTACAGTTCTATGAAAGCAATGATTCATATGTGTGAGACATCAACCACACCCTTGCCAAAGCACAGGCTGTCACCCCATGGGTACTATAAACTCAGCCAAGGCACACATGCTGCTTATTTCCATCCCAGTGCCCCTAAACACTGCACCAGCCCACACCCCTTTGCTATTCCCCTTTCCTCTGGCTGCTGAGGTCCTTTCCATGCGGCTCTAGCTTGACTGTCCTTCCTCTTTCTCTTGGGTGCTCCAGCCCTCTGGCAAGATGGATGGTGGAGATAAATGAGACATATGCTTGCAGCACTTGGCTTGCAGCATGTTGGAAGCTGGATAGTGACAGGCAAGCATATGTAGATGGCGGTGCTCTGCTGCCAGCCTGCTACAGCCTCCCACACCAGAAGCAGCTAACGCAGAGGAGGCAAGCAGAATGGATTTGGGAGGGATGAGTTATCCCCAAACGCCCTTCAATAATGAGCTGGAACAATTAATGTGAACAAAATTCTTTGCCCCCTTGCAAATGAAGTCGTAAAAGGTCCTCAAACAAGACCTCTTTTTTTCTTCCATGTTGTGGCTTGTGACTGACACACGGGATATTGGAGGAGAGCGGTTTAACCATCAGCAAGAGCAATGCAGTCACTAGGTCCAGGCAGAACAGCTTGTTCCCAGTGTGTTAGATGAAATTCAACTGAACCACCTGCACCAAAAGTCCATCACAGTGCCAAGGCCAGTCAGGAGATGGGACCACATCCTAATAAATATATTGACACATATGCAAGATTTCAGAGGCCAGAAAGCTCTCAAAATAACAGAGACACTTTCTAAGCAGACCACCTCTCGACATTGTCAGCCTTTTAAAGAAGCTATCTAAAACACAAGCAGAAAGTTTCTGTCTTTTCAAAAGTCCTATGTCCTGCTATGTATTTTGTAAGATCTCAGGCAGCGTGACGTTTCTTGCCTCCTGTGAGCCTTCCATGTGGTCAGACTCCCATTCAGAGTGAGCTGGCCTGTCCCCATCTCACAATGAGATTCAAGGGGAAACCACCTCCCATTTACTGACCCTTTTTAAGCCATCAGGGGTGTTGGCTAGGCTACTCTTGAAGGGCTTGGCTCCCCCTCTCCTGCCTGGAGAATGTCCATGGTGGGAGGAGAGCCAGGGCAGGGTTTGACCTCTATCTCCTCCCAGGCTCCTCTGTGCTTATTTTCTGGTCCCTGCACATACAAATATGTGACCTGTGAGTTGCTGAAAGGCCAAGGTGAGATCAGGTCAAAGATGCAGATCTTTTGGTCTAGGTCTTCCCTTGCAGAAGTTAGCCTTAGGCAGGTGAAGATGCACTCCTATGAGTTTCCTTCGTAGCCAGCAAAGGAAAAGAGGTATCCTCAGGGTGAGATTTAGAGCCCAAATCTCTCTCAATGTGTACAAGAAGGCAGCCTGAGGGTCTTCTTTATTCAACAGCAGTAGCAGCCAGCAGAGGTTAACCTTTATGAACAACCACTATTTCTCTAAGCTTCTGGGTTGAGACCACTGGGAAAGGGAGCCACATCAGTGGCCTGATTGTTAACAGTGGGTCCTGAGATTTCATTTGTTACTGCCTTTACCACATGTGCAAATTCCACTATGAGCAGTGGAATTTTCAGGGGGAAGCAGTTCCCTGCCTGAACCCAGTTCTTTACGAGACAGAGCAGCTTCCTCCAAGTTCTTCATCCTTTCTGCTTGTGAGGAGAAGAAATGATCCCTTCTGAAAGGCTGAAAGTACAGATTTTCATGGACACACATGATTCCAATAGCTTGGGCTTTATGAAAACACCCAAAATTGCAAGTCTTAACAACACCAAAATACAGCCACGGTTATAAGCTCATGAATAAATCCACCCTACAAAACGAGAATAAAAAAGGTGTCTCCCTCTCCTTCCCCAAAAAACTGGGAAACCCCAATCTTTGAGAGAATCATAGAGTCATAGGAAGTGGGTTTTATGGCACTCATCTTAGGAATGAAGAGTGCAATGCCATATTCAAGGGTGGATTATGCGTTGCCAAACACAAAATCCCAGGATTACCAGCATCACAAAGATGCCTGTATCTGAGTTTTCTGTACTGCTCTTCACCAAGGTAGCTGAGGTTTTAGAAAGATGTTACTTACTGCATTCCGTGTTATACTAAATATATATATACAATCCTGCTTTTCAGGCTATATGTTTGCAGACCTAGCCCAGGGACCCTGTGGTTTATCCTAACCCACTATAATTAGCCCATGGTCATTGCTAATGGTATGCCATTTGTCTCCCCACACTCAGCACTGTTTGGTAAACAATTTCAGGCACAGGGTTGCTCTCCCCTCATCTCCCTAGGTGGTGTTCACTTGTTTATGCTGCACACCCTGCAGTTACTCCTCTCTCTTGAGGCTGAGAGCTATAGAAGTGGCAAAGAAAGGGCAAAAATGCTGTAGAAAGGGGGAGGCAGCTGTAGCAAAAGCCAGGACACAGCTCGGGAGGCAGGAGGCAAGGCTGGCTTGAGGCCAGGCCAGCTGCAAACCCAAGGGACATCTGTCCCCCATGGCTCACATCCTCACACACACCACACACACACACCCCCCCCGTGTGGATGCACTGAGGTGGGAGAGAAGGCATCCATGAGGAATTCCCTTCTTCTCCATGGAGGAGTTGGCTCCCAGCCATGACACATGGAGGGCTTTGGTGGCAGGCACAAGCCTGAGACCCAAATCTGGCCGAGGGAAGGAAGATTGAACTGCAGAGCTGGAAGCAGCTGTTTGCAGTCCTTTTGGGAATGCAGGGGCAAAGCTGGGGGGCAGGAATCGGGGCTGGTCAGGGGGAGGTCACTGACTGTGGTGGTGAGGATGGGCATCTGCCATGAAAGGTGCCCCTCATGGGCAGCGCTTGTGCAGCGTGCTGGGGCAGGGATGCTCGGATGCATTCCTGCCAGTGATGCTCTGCCCTGCTGCTGTGTGCTGCAGGGACTGTCATCCAAAGCATCCACTCCCTGCGACCAAACAACTCGCATCCAGCTGAACCTGTGTGTGAGTCTTGCATGGTCTTGGCCAACACTGCAGCCACGCTGCTGGGATGTGGGATTTACTAACTGTGGGGTCTGATCTTCCCAAGCAACATTGCAAATGCAGTTAGAAGCCTCCTGTTCATGGATGGGAGTGGTTTCTTCATGATGCTGCCATGAAGCAGTCACAGGAATGACACCTGGGACCCTGCTGCTTTGGCCATGACCTCCGCTTCCTCCTTGTATGCTTTGTCCCTCCCTAATTCCTCCCTCTCACATTCCTAAACCATTATTTCCATGCTGTGAAGAAAACAACTATGTAGGAAGGGTATTCTTAGAGTAGGAGCAGGGCCAGCCCATTGGAATTACCCACAGCATCTCATCAGCCCTTTTCAGCATCTTTGTTCTCACTTTGGGCATCCTCCAGCATCCCCAACCTGCCAATTTTGAGAAAGCATAGCATGCTTTGTGGCAGGCGTGTTCTCACGTTGCACTGTCATACAGAGAGAACGTTCCTATAGTCAAGTGATAGAGCTCATGAAAAATCTCATTTTACATCCTCATCTGAAAATGGGCCAGGCTGTGGCCTCAGCATCTGACTGTTCCTCTAGTGAAAACCCGGATTTCAGTGTGTCTTCACTCCCAAGCCAGCACTTTGCCTTTAACTCCCAGACAAACAGAGGTGCATATGGATCTATGTATGGATACGTGGGGAAAGCACATACATTAATGGATTTGTATATGTACATGTGTGTGTATGCACATATGTCTCTGTGAGGGGGAATGGGTGTGCACTCATGAGTCTGTAACTTTTGGAAGTGCAAGAGTTGCACAAGCATATGGGTCTAGTTGTATAGAGGTGTTGGCACAGATCATCTGAAGTATAGCAGCGCAAACACAGACCTACAGGGGAGGCTAAAGCAGCCACAGGCACCTCATTGGAAGTACCCATGGTGGTACTTGGGCTTCCCACTGTGTGGTTTGTCATCCCACCGCATGCCCTTGTTCAGGTCTCTGATGCTCTGCTTTGCACATGCATTCATGCAAGTTCGTAGTCTCAGTCACACCAGGGCCACCAAAAAATGGGGTGATGACTGTACCGAAAAGACTTCACATGTAGGAAGCACAAATAACGGGCAAACAGGTCTGAGTTATTTATGTCCAGACAATCTGCATCCTTACTCTTGAGCACCCAAATGACAAGCTTACTGTCCCTGTCTACTAGATCAGGTTGGCTGCAATGGCTGTATGTTCTTTTGCGTATTGCTGTGATACCTTATAGAGCTGGAAATGCCAAAAGCCAGGGTAAAATCTCATGGGGATCTTATAGAAGAGCTGGATCTCTCTTCAATTGTCTCCAGATACTAAAGAGATCCATGAAAAGTTAGAGCTATTGCAGTTCTCACTAATTTCCCACAAGGTAGTTACAAGGATGGCTACCAAGGAGAGATATATATATTCCTCTGACGTTTGCTTTTGACTTATGAAGGGCTCTAAAACCATCACCCTTCCTAAAGCCATTATTCATTTGGCTGGTTTTTGCACCAGCAGATGAAGAACCCCAAGCACAAGCACCAGCATTTCTGCCAGCGATGTGCTCAAGGCTCCAGTAATGTGAATTATGGCTTTTGGCAGACCTGTAGCGGAATCAGTGAGGGAGAAGAAGGTGAGAGACATTCCTTTTCTGCCGTATGCCTCAGCCTTAGCCACTCTCAGTTCATTACAGGCCAATTAATGCATGACATATATTAAATATGTCTATGCTTGACTTTGCTCTGTATTAAGAAGCCTGAATGTGTTAAAAAACCCAAAGAAATGCAATATTCTCCCCACTTTCCATGTTATCCACAGTGCCTTGCAGGGTAGCCAACGCCTACACTTCTGTTTCCAAAGAAAAACCCAAGCTAAATGAAATGAAAATGGATCCAACCCAAACCACTGGATTTTCCCCGTGCAATGTAAGGAAGTGAAAACACTGGCATTATTTTACTCTTTTTCTCCTAGTCAGCCCATTCTCCTTATAGCCACGTTCAAGCAGCACTCCAGTAATCCCAATACTTGCACTTACATCCTTCCAACTTGCCCATCCTCTTTAAAGTTCAAGTGTCTCGCACAGGTGAGTCACTCACCCACCCTTTGGAGAGTGTAATAATAGGCATTTTTTGGAGCTTTGTGCTTTCGGCATTCCGATACTATCTAAGACTCACAGAGACACCCTCCAGTCCCAGAGGCACTGGCAAACAGGTTTGGCTAGAAAAAAATAGTTTTCCTCATGTGATGGGCACCCTACCAATCACAAAGCACTTTCCTCAAGCCATCCGGGCTCTTTAAAGCCCAGTGGAGGGGTGAGAAAAGGGGCTCTTTCAGCTCTGGAGGTGGGTCAGGATTGCTGGTGGGAAGCATCACAAGAAGAGAGGGGTGAGTGCTTTGCTTTGGTCGTCCTCTTCTTCTCAATGGGCGGTAAGTGTTAGCAGGAAAGGAGGCTTTTAGGTTTAATGTTTGGTATTTTAGCCCCTGGGCTGTGTTTAGTATGTGGGAGTCTGGTACCTGGATAAGGTTAACTGCAGAATATAAAGTATTTCATCCTTCTCACCTCAGGCTTTGTCTTCCCTATGGCTCTTTTAATGTGTTTCATATTTTCTCTCCTAAAGACTGGGGAGAAGGGAATGGGAAAATTAAATGCCTTGCAAAGAGTGTAAAAAAAGCAGGAATTGTTGCAGGGAAAGATGATTCCTTTAATTCCCCCTCACTTGTGAAAATAAGAAGGGCAAAAAAAAAAAAAAACCCACTCAGCTTGTTTTGTCCGTGCTGATCTAACAAGGAAGAGAGGAAAAACCTACCTCCCAGCTCTATTTCCCAGGTAATTATGCTTGATGATGATTTACCAGCCACTCCACAGGCTTCATTTCACAGCGATCTCTCTCAAAAGGAAACTTAATCAGTTTCTGATCCCTGCTCGATGCTAAGCTTTGTTTTTGCTTTATTTTTCTCCCCTGGTAGCACAGAATATCTGTCTGGCTCTTCCTTTCCTGAGCGTGCACGACTCCTGGTGCACAAGCCCTGCTCTGTCAGAGGTGGCTGCGTTTTGATACAGGTGGAGCAATGGGGGAAGTCCGGCAGGGCAGGAGGAATATGTGGGGTTGTGTGCTCGGGAGCTGTTTGCTTTCCAATGAGTAAACAAGTGATGAATCCACACTTGTAAAGCATTTGGCTTCTTACAGCAGTGTCCAAGCAACTCGTCAATAACGTATTTAATTGCATCATCTTTAAAACTGTGCAACTGAAGATGTCCCAAGCACTTGGAAATTATCTTCTCTTTAAGCCCTTTAAGGAATACATTTTCTGCTAAAACGACTGTTGCTGTTTGACCCCTCAGTGCACCAGAGCCTAGAGCAGGTCAGGTCTGCATCTCACAGAGGCTTCCCATGGCACTGGCATTGGCATCAGTGCTGGCACAGCCCCTCTGGCGGCAGTTCCACCCCACTGGCTTCCCTCCGTCAGTGCCCCAGCCTCATCCTGCTCCTGCCTGTAGAGACATGCTCTGCAGCTGAGCACAAGGGGCAGGAGGTGTGGGGCCCAGGAGGGTGCAGGATGAGATTTCTGCCGTTGGATGGGTTTGTTTAGTTGCGCCCGAGTGGTGCAGAGCCTGTCAGCCAAGGTGTGTGGAGCACATGAGTAATAAAACAAATGTGGCCCTTGTCTTTGCCTCCTTACACAAGGAGGTGAGTACAACGCCCTGTGCAGGGGCACTGAAGCAGAGGGGAGCCCCTATAAGCCGCTTTGACGTGCTGTGACCTCCATAAGCAGGGTGTGGAAACAAATGATGCTCACAGGGTAGGTTTTGGACACTCCTTGGTCACAGTGCTGTGATACCACCATGAAAACTGGTACGAAACACAAGGTGATCAAAATGTAACCCACTTCTGCATGGGACAATGCCAAACCAGTTCTTACCCACTGCTGTTTTTTGGACAGAGATGGAGCAGGACTAAGCTAAGCAGGCGGCATTCATCTCTAAGGCTAATGAAAACCTGTCCCACTCTGCAGAAAGAGTGTGGAAGCTTCAAAAGATCAACAATCCCAATGTGTATGAGGGACGAGCAACAGAGACTGATTCCTGCTTGAATCCAGGAACTACCATGTGCAGTGCTTCCTTTGAGAGCTTGAATAGTGCTGTCACCTAAAATACAAGGGCAGAAGCCAGTCTCTGCAGAAAGGAGAGTCCTTTTCACCTCCCAAAGTCGTGCTGCATGTTGTGCAGAGCCACTCTGAGTAGAGGAACGAAGGAGAGGTCAAGAAAGCTCTAAGGGCATGGAAATAACAGATCCTGTGCATCTTGTGGAGGAATAGAGGGAAAGAGGGCTACCACTGCTCCTGGGCTCTGATGAGCTCAGATGGACCTTTATGAGCATCAGGAGGGTTTGAGGGGAGAGAAGAGAGGAGAAGTTGGAGTCTGAGTTCTGACCAAGGCATTGGGAAGAGGCAGAACTATGTGCTTCAGGAGGGACATAGGTTTTTCTGGTACAATAGGAGCAACAGACATCTTTCCAAAGCTGCTTGTAGCACGGAGCAAAGTGTGTGGCAGTGATAACTGAATACCTGGGACCTAGATGGGTTAAGACTAAATTTCAAGGTACACAAGATGTGCTAAGGAACACCAGGTCCATGCAAGTTCAAGGCTGAAATCCCAGGAAATGGTCACCTTCTTGAGTGCAGATTCCGGATAACAACTGCAACCAAAGCTCTAATTTCCTCAGGGGGTTCCCTGAAGCCCCCAGGAAACTGTATTTGGATTGCAAAACTGATCTTAACCAGCCTCAAGGAAGTCTCCTGATCAGTGTCTGCCGGCAGGAGCTGCTGATGCCTGTCTCTCTGGGGATGGGAGGAAGACTTCAACTCATGTCACACCCAAGGCTGGTTGAGAGTCATACCTGCATGCAGCTCGCCTTGGGCAAATCGGCCAGGGTTTGCCTCATGCTCCAAGTGCTGTGCAAGATGCTCTTGCTTAACACAGCTTAGCTCAGAGGCATAAGGATCAGGCGGCACATGGAAAGGCCCAGATCCATTATAATGTGCGTTTTTAGGTGTACATTAAAGACTCTTCCTTCCCTTTTCCTCTTCTTGGACTCTGCTTCTTCCGCCCTGCAATCCCATTGGATTGAATAAGGTACTTGAGTGCCTTAGGTTCCTTAGAAGCTTGCTGATACCTGTGTGGTGGGGACTGTGTGCAGCTTTCCTCCCAGCTACAGTAGCCTAGGAGATGGGCTTGCCCCAGGACAAGAGGTTTGCTAACTTGGACTGGTGTGACTGCATTAGTACCTGCCCAAGGAAAGGGAGGGGTGAACCAGGTCCTGCCTGCCAGGGAGGAGAAGAAAGCCAGCCTGTGGGGAGGAAAGCACGTGGACTGGGTGGACAGCCCGCAAGCAAGGTGTTGTTACACTGCAGAGGGTCTGTAGGAGAAAAAGGGAGGGAGAAAGAGCTCTCTGCAACGTTAAGGAAAGGGTTGTGGGTTTGGTAATTGCTCTTGGTGTGAGCTGTAGTGCTAGCCACATGGCATGCTCAATCCCGCCATCTTCACCGGCTTTTCCATGTAGTAGTCAGAGTTCACATGCCTTCATTTAAGAAGGGAAGATGGCTCAAGTTGGGCTCACTTCAGCCTTTCTTTTATAGCTTGTGTTTTCTTAACCACCCAGCAAAAGCAACTGTCCTGGGATTGGGTTTCCCCCCTGCCTCCATGCACACATGTGCTCCATCCCTTTGAAAGAAGGACTTGGTTGGCACTGGCATCTGGGCTTGTTTCTCCAAGAGGTCTCACACCTCTGACTAGTGCCTTTATGCTGCTCCCTGTGGAAGGGGGTGAATTCAATGCGGGGTGCCTGGCCGCAGCATGCAGGATATAGCACTCTCAGGAATTTGCTGGGAATGCTATTTGGCCTGGGTCCCACGAGCCAGCTGCAGCCTGAGCTGCTCCTTCCCTCCCTTGCACCTGACTGGGAATGGGGGTCTCAGCTCTAGTTGCTGGCATGGGTGGGAGATGACGCTACTCTTACACTAAGATGCTGCCAAGCCATGTGCTATAGGTATGTGTGTAGGGTACTGCTAAAGCCCTGTGGTTGCCAGTTTGGTCCTGTGGTAGTGCTGGCCAAAATGAACAGCCAGCAGGGGGTACAGCATACCCTTGGATAAAGCCAGCTCCTTTGGAAGAGAAGCAAGGTGGAGGCACTGGACCCTGTCCATCTGGGTGTAGCTGGTGTTTCTAACCAGATGGAAATGCAACACCATGAGCTGATGTTTGCACAGGTGCTGTTGTGATGATGAAAACCCTACCCAAAAGGAAGCCAAGATACTGCCCCTGAGTGGTCCCAATCTTCTGTAGCTCAAATATCAGCGGGAGTTTCAGTTACCAGTTTCACACCTGGGGAAGTTTCTCCTCTGAAACTGCTATGAAGCAATGGGTGGGAGTGTACAGAAAGGCTGACAGGTTCTACCTATCCTTCTCCTTAGGGATAATACCTATTTCTGAGTGAAGCCTATTATACTGGTCTAACTGAAGTCTGTCTTTGGGTTTTCCCAGGTTTTATGAAGAATTGAAGATGGGAAAAAGTGATGGCATACGCATCTTGCAGGGTCTCTTAGTCTTTGGGAATGTGGTCATTGGGGTAAGTAAAGTGGAACAAGTATGGGTGGAGGCTTCCTTCTAGTATGACACTTCTTAAAACAGCAGTTCCCAGCCATGAAATCCTTCTTCATACATTAAGTCCATACATAAATATACCAGTAAAGCATGAGAGGAGAGATAAAGGAGAGTTCTGTTAGCTGATGAGTTGGGTGGTGAGGGGACAGCAAGGGACAGCAGGGTCTGATCCACAAGGCCAACATGAATTCAAGGTGAAAATCTCTTGCTGCTGACCAACATCTTCCCAGCCACCTCGCTCCATCTTGTACAGGAAAGGTTCTGTTAATTCTTTCTTAACATCCTCAAATTCTAGGTCTGGTCTCTCAGGTCAAGGCTGGGTAAGTTTTGTCGGCAACTCTTCTGTGAAGTCCCAGTACAAGAGATTGTACAGTTGGGCAGAGGAGGAGTTGAGTAGCTCCTGTTTGGCAGGAAGTTGAATGAAAGAAAAGTGGTCTCAGTCTTTTTCTCTCTCTTCTATTTCTTTGGGGAAGCTCGATCTAATGGATTTCCTGAACTTGACTTTTCAGATGTGCGGCATTGCCCTGACAGCAGAGTGCATTTTCTTTGTGTCTGATCCCCATGGTCTCTACCCTCTGCTGGAAGCCACAGAAAATGATGACATCTATGCTGCTGCCTGGATTGGCATCTTCGTTGGCTTTGCACTCTTTGTTCTGTCTATCCTTGGTATCATTGGAGTCATTAAGTCCAACAAGACCTTGCTGCTTGTGGTAAGTGTGGCAATGTTTGCCTACCTATTGCTGCCAAACTGACAAAATGCTGCCTTAGTTTCCCTGCTCACCTTACTAATCACACATCAAGCAAAGACAGCTTCTACTAGTGATAAGGAGCTAAAGGTTTTTCTTGATCATTGCTTGGTGTCACACATGGTGTGAACACATGCATGAGGAGCTCCTTAATCAGGCTGAGGGAACAAATGGTGGTAGCCCAAATGAAGGTTTAAACTGACTGGCTTGTCCCTGACCTTGCCCTGAAGCAATGCAGAAGCACTTGTGCAATCAGATGTAGCTGGGATGTGGTTTAGATCCTTGTTTCTCCCCACCCCTTACTGCCTTTCAGCTGTCCTACACCATTCAGTTAAGGAGCTGATAAGTAATCACTTCTGTACAAGGCATTAGTATGTGTTAGTATACCAAATAAGGGTGCAATTGAGAACATTAGACATCAGCAGGCAGGCAGAAATTACACGGGTGGGGACAGGGAACTTTGGCTAAGCCAAGAACAATGTTAAGGTGTGAACAAATCTTTGTACAATTTCTCTCTTAGTCCCTTAGGTTGGCAGTAATTGGTGCTTTCATTAATGAAGGGTAGAGCTGAAACCTTTGGAATCTGCTCTCTTTTGAATTGATGCGGGATGGCAGGCTGTCTGTTTTAACCAAGAGACACTTAGGGATCTGAACTCTTATGGCGTGAACTGGCCAGCAAACACCTGAGGGAAGAGCATTGTCTTACCTCTGAGTTTTGTTGTCTTGTCTGAACCCCAGGGCTATGGTACAGGAGAGAGTACAAAGGGCAGAAGCTGGGACAAGATTCGCCTTGAATCCGTGAAGAACATTGTAAATAGTGGGAGGAGAAATAGAGACATGAGAACACCAAGAGGAATATTGGAAAGGTTAAAAGGATTGTGCTGAGAAGTGAAGAGAAACAGTGAAACAGGCTTTGAGCTAATCCTCAGGATCTCTTCTCATGAGGGGTCTTTGCTCACATAGTACCAATGCTGAGGAAATCTCACGATGCAAAATCAGGAGGATCTGAAAGACACCCTAAATTGCACCTTCTGCTTCTCTGAAGTGTGAGCTCTCCTGCTATGAGTGAACAGCTTCTTGCTAAAAGTCTTATAGCTGGCAACTGGAAGAGGAAGGAGGAGACATCACACAAGCAGAAGTTGCTAGTAAGATGCAACAAAGAAAAGAGCAAATGTTATTCTAGGGCATATCAGACAAAATATTTTCCATGGAGGCCGGGTGGTATTAATGCCATGAGCTGCTGATGGGATCCTGTCTAGGAGAGGTAGAACAAGTCCAGTCATACACCCTCAAGAAAGCAGAAGAGAAGGGCTACATGAATGTTCAGGGCATATAGAGGACTGAGGATAGGATAGCCTGGCCTCTGCTGCCTGGAATTGTAGAATCATAGAATCAAATATGTTGGAAAAGACTTTTAAGATTCGTTTTATGCTTAATCTTGAAAAGACTGCTTAGCTGTTCCTCCTAACTCTGCTGTCTGTCTCCCACAGTATATCATTCTGATGCTAATCACTTATGCATTTGAAATGGCTTCTTGTATCACGGCAGCAACGCACAGGGACTTTGTGAGTATTTCTTTCCTCGAGTATTCTTGCAATCCACATTGGATAATGTTGCATTTCCAGGGCACACAGTGGTCCTGTTCAGTGCAGTAAATGGCTGGTGCGGTGGTACAGTGTAAATGCAAAGAACTGCTGAGATAAAATAAGACCCCACAAGAAAACTCTCCGACATTATTATTCTAATAAAGGAAATGCCTTTGTTCTTTTTAAAACAGCTTTGTTATTTTTAACATTTTAAAACATTTACAACCTTGTAGTTAAGGAAATACTAGTATGAGTTAGCTGAGTCATCAATGCAGTGTTTAGTCTTTTAACTATAGACTGATTATCATACATGCAAAAGACAAATCTTCAGCATTCCCTAGGCAGTGTTACTGGTGAAGGAAAGATGAAGTGGGTTGTTGGACATATTGGTAGGAAGGGAAATTGCTTGTGGTGCTTTGGCTCTAAGCAACATATCAAATGCAACCCCTATATTCTGCACATCTCCTGAGATATAACATCTGGTAGAGCCTGTTTAAAAGTCATGCTCAATATCTATGTCTTTGTTGCTCCTCTGTTTCAAATCCTGCTCTTTTTTCTCCTATGTGTAAAACTGGGGGAGAAGCAGCATTCCTGTTCTCCAGGAAGACACTGAAACAAGCAAACAAACCCACCACAGATAACACTGTATTTGCTTTACATGGCCGTTTATTCAAATAGTTTCTGCAGTCTTCACCATTTGGGTTTGTTTTTCTATAGCTCACTCCCAATCTCTTCCTGAAGCAAATGCTGGAGAGGTATAAGAAGTCAGAGCCAGACAATAACAATGACAAATGGATGATTGATGGAGTTACAGATACATGGGATAAAATCATGGTTCAGGTAATAATAACATAGAAATGTCTCACTAATTACTAAATCCTTGGCAGCACTGGAATTTCAAGTCCTCGTTAGAGCCACTCAGTAATAAAAAGGATTGCATCTGCCTTGAACCTTAGAGAAAGTCCTGCCACCCTCCCTGCTTTGCTCGTTTATCAGATAGCAGCCTGTCAAACACAGGCACTTCAGAAATGTCCCCTATAAATCTGTGGTTAATGCCTAACCAGCCCTATGGAGGGCTCTGACCTGCTCCCATAAAGACTATTCCCTTCCCTTCCCCTTCAGAACCAGTGCTGCGGGGTGCACGGCCCCTCCGACTGGCAGGAGTATACGTCCGCCTTCCGCGCCACTCACAACGATGCTGACTACCCTTGGCCACGCAACTGCTGTGTTTTGGATGACCAAGGGTCCCCCACCAGCCTTGACGGCTGCAAGCTTGGAGTCCCTGGCTACTATAACAGCAATGTAAGAACCTCTCAGCTTTTCCCAGTTAATGTATGCTGGTCAAAAGCATCTTGCTGGAAAGAATTTGTTCAGAAGCTTTCTGGAGGAGAAGCAATGCCTGTAGTATCCATGTTGCTGAACACAGGATAGGTTGTAAAAAAGCTTTCCTTATGGAGAGAGAGCTATTAAGGAAACTTGCCTAATGCCACTGGTAAGAACTGACACCTCCAACATGTAGATGGACAATAGCTAAATCAAACTTAGCCCAAAGATTAGTGCACACAATGTAAGTGAGCAAGTCAATAACTCTCCTCCTCAAGGTAGAGTTTTTCAGTAGACAGGCTTGTCCTGTTCAGACTTACGAGTCACGAGCATCAACTACTACACTAGTAAGCATTTCTAAAAGGTGTTCAAGCTTCCAAATTTGCTTACAGCTTCTTGCTTCTGGAGGCCAACTCTGTGTTGGCTAAGTTTGGTTATAGATATATATATACACTCAGCAAGTGGATAGCACAGGAGTGCCAGTCCTTGAAGTGTCTGAGATGGGCCTACTTTGTATTTGAAAAAAGAAATAGGTACTCCATCTGCAAGTTATCAAGAAGCTGTGTAGCTCCAGCTTGTCTTCTTAAGACCCTGTGAGCTACCCAAGCTGCAGTAGGAGAGGAGCCTGTCACCTCAGTCTCTCTCAGAAGTGGATAATCTCATCTCCCTGTGGTACAAGCTCAAAGCTGCTGCTGATTCATTCATTCACGGTTGCCTTACAGGGTTGTTATGATGCTATTTCTGGGCCAGTAAACACACAAGCCTGGGGTGTTGCCTGGTTTGGTTTTGCCATCCTCTGCTGGACTGTGAGTACTTAATATTTGCCTCTATTTCCGCTTCTCTTTTCTTTCTAATCCACACCCAGTTGGGTGGAGGTAGATGACAGGGCTGACGCATTTAAAGGGTCTGTAGATTATAGTTATTCTATTGTCACCAATCTGCTTGTAGCCTGTTTCACTGACAGGGCTACTTTTGCAAGTTCCACTCCATTCTGGCTTCCACAAGGTGAGGAGTTAGATGGCCTTCCAGCCTGTTGTGGCCTGCTGCCATCTCAGTAATGCAACACAGCCAACACAGCTTGCAGATACTTGTTTGTGAAGGGTATTGGATTGTCTAAACAGCAATCATGACAGACAACTCAGTTTGTAGTTCAAAGACTTTGTATGACTGTTTTAAGTACTCAGTGTTTAGCAGCTTCATGATGGATAATCCCCAATGAGCTGCATGATCCATTCAAGTAGTTATGGCTGCACGTACCTTCTTTCTTTACTGTGAAGCTTCTGTGCAAATAAAAAGCTTTAAACTTTCTCTGCCTGAGCAGACTTGGCTTATCAAGAATTTCTGTTGCTTTCTCCTACCAATAGGACTAAATGGGGCTGGGGGAGAGGTGGGGAAAGGAAAAAGGGGAGCAGAAAAACCCAGTAGTCTTGTCTTTTCAGTTCTTCGTCCTCCTTGGTACCATGTTCTTCTGGAGCAGAATTGATTACTGAAGGCCCGGTATCCTCAGCGCTGCCCTGAAGCACCATGTGAAACTGCATTTGTCACCTGCTCCATTCTCCTTGTGCCACGGAGGATTTGAAGTTTTCCCACTACCTCTCCCATATACACTTTTGCCCCTCTAAAAACTTGACACACAGAGCTGGTAGCTCCAGGAAAGTATCTTCTTGTCCCTTATTTGCCCCTTGTCCTGCAGCCTTATTGCCTCCTGGCTGAGGCACAATCCTTTCTCTGTGCAAGAAATCCTTGGAGCATAAGATTAAGAAGTGATCTGATTTGCTCTATGATATCATCAGAAAGGAAAATGTCCATGCACATTTGCTTCAGAAATATATCTCTCTAAAACTGTGTTGAATGTAACTCATAATGCTGAAGGCTCCAGCAAGGGCTATGTGAGCAAAGCTGTAACCTCCTGTGACTAATAAAGACAGATGCTGCAAGGGAGAAGACTGCAGACCTCTCTAATCTATTTTATTGTTCAGCTTCTGTTCCTGGTCTCTGTCACCTCTTGCCTTAGAGTAAGGCAGATTCTCAAAGAATTTAAGTGTGTCAGCAGTAAAGCAATGTCAGGGATAAAAAATCTGCTGCTTGTCAAGCCCTAAATCCAAGCCTACCTCCTGTCACTGATGGAACTACTGCATGTGCTCCTACCTTCAGAAGTACCAGTCCAGGAAAAGCTCCACTTGCTAACAAGCAACTGCTTCAAAAAGCTGTTATGTACTTCACACAAGATTTGTGCAGAATAAGTGGGGTCCTGTGCTGTAGTTGGCTTTGTGAAAGTGGCTGTTTCGCACACTTAGATTACCATGCTTCTTGCTTCAGCTACCTACATGTATATGGTCACATCCCCTATGTACCTCCCCTTTCCACATACCCAGATCAGGTAGGACAAAAGGCAAATAATGACAAGGCATAATGCAAGCAAGGAGCTAACAGAACCAAATCCAGTCCTTGCATCAGCAGTTACAGTTCTTGCTCTGCTCAACAGAGGCTGTTTACTTTGGCCCAGAGTGATCTGGGGTCTTTCCTAGTAAACACTTCAGTAGTTACATATGTCATGTGAAATATGCTCTTGTATAGAGCGTGCTAAGGTGAAGCCTCTTCCAAAGGCGCACTGGTTCAGGTCCTCACACTGGCCATCAGCCTTGATTCTTTGTTTTTGTATATTCACCAAAATGCCAATTAAAAAGAAGTGGAAGTGAAATATTTTTCTTGCTTTAGATTGTGTGTTTGGGAAGGGAAAATGGCAAATGTCTTTGTCTGGGACATGTGGGGCAGTGCAAAGGCAGGCTTTAAAGTCCTGTATCATGAGGATCAGAGTGCCATTATGCGTGGTGCTACAGAATCTCTGTAGCTAAATAATCCCTTGCCAGGGTGCTGGGGGAGAAAAAAAGGCAGATATCAGGGTGAATAGATTGAGGAAGATCTAGGCCCCTGCAACATAGGAGGGATTTTCTCTAAGAGTTTACCTTCAGAAGGGAAAATCACAGTGGATCCGTCACTTCACTGGTTTGGTGGGATGGTGACTGTCCTGGAGATGTCCCACTATTAGCAATTTCCATATGGAAATTGGCCTTCAGCACTGTTTTGTGAGACTCAAGGCATGGATAGAGTGTGTGGACTTGTGCATGTCAGTGGTCTGGGGGTTTTGGGGGGGAGTTTGGTGGTAGAGGATTTTTGGGCATATGTTGCTGTAAGCTACAGCAATACCTAAACCTAAAGAAGTCTAAAGAGAACCACTGTCTGCCTAAGTTAGGCAGCAATAGCAAAGACTGGGTTCTCTGCTGCTTGCCGTGAACTCCAAATCTCCACCAACTGCAACAGCAGTGAGGAGAGAAATGAGGAAGGAGGGACAGCGCAGGCACAAATCCTCTGTCCTTGCTTGACCAAGCCCCTCCAATACCTCCTCAGTCATGGCACCCTTCATGGATAGCTGCATTCCTGTGTAAATGTCTCTTACTCAAGTTATTTCTGGAACTCAAGTGGGTGCAATGACGGACTGTGGGACCAGTAAGACCTTCTGCACATGGATGTGGCTGAAGATATGACTTTGGGACCACAGAAGCAGGTAATGTCAAATACCATTTTCCTCCTAGAAACATAGAATCATAGAATACTTAGAGTTGGAAAGGACCTTAAGATCATCCAGTTCCACCCCCTGTGCCATGGGCAGGGACACCTCCCACTAAACCGTATCACCCAAGGCTATGTCCAGCCTGGCCTTGAACACTGCCAGGGATGGAGCATTCACAACTTCCCTGGGCAACCCATTCCAGTGCCTCACCACCCTTACAGTAAAGAATCTCTTCCTCCTATTCAATCTAAACTTCCTCTGTTTAAGTTTGAACCCATTACTCCTTGTCCTCTCACTACAGTGCCTAATGAAGAGTCCACTGTTCTTTTGCTTCAGATTCAGAAGTCTCTTCCTTCCTGCTGCATCTAACTGTGATGTGATGACAGCACTGCTCTCAGTGTAGAGAAAATGCTGCAAGACTTTGCAGGAGAAAAGGAACATAGGTTATTTTTTTACACTGCTTTGCAAGGAAGTTTTGCACGATCAGCTGCAAAAAGAGTTGCAGTATTAACTGCTCGAACAAGTTGCAAATGATATCATTGACCTATTCATAAACAGCAGCTTAAGCTAATGAAGTTTCGGTTCTTCACTTTGCTTTCTGTTTCTTAAGCCTTTCCCTCACGTTGCACTTTGTGATTTATGTTCTTAAAACAAAAAAGCTGTGATTGACCCGGGCAATGATGGATCTATGCAGGGGTGCCAAATGTGCCCCAGTGCATCCAGAAAAATCCAGCTTTATCCGCCTGAACAGGGCAGGAAGAAAAGGACAGGACTGATGGCAGAATGATGTTGAGCATGCTTGTGAAAACTCCTGCCCAGCTTTGTCAGGTTTTTCACCTTCTGAAGGCTGATTCCTATCTCTGCAACTTCCCTGCCTGAGATGCAAGGGGCAGGGTGAGGAAGGGATGGAGTCTGTGATAGGAATGGTGGTGAACTGGTTTATGTCTTGGCTGAGGCTTGTAAAGAAATCCTGATCACTCTCAGCTGTTTGGATTGCTGCTCGAAGGTACAGATGGATGCTTTATGGTCCTCAAAACAGGCAATATGCACATGTACATGCAAACTGCTGGGCTAAGACAGGGTGAAGGAAAAACTTCTCCAGGTGGAAGCTGTGCTGTTTGTTTGCAGATTTGTTCTGTGCATTTCTTCTCTGTAGGTGTGAATATTCACAGCCCTTTCCTGGCAAACAAAGCATGTTTTGATTCTCCCATGGAGTTATCAACTGTATTTTTAGATTATTAATTTATTGTAACAATCCCAGCTCTGAGAAATGGGAGCCTTGCTGAGAAACATCCTCTGTTCAGACATGACAGAGCAGCGTGCCCTCCGAGCCAACAAGAATCCCAAGTCCTCAGCTGCTTCCCTCCTGTACACACACAGACATAACCTGATGTCTTTCACGCTGCTGAGTGCTTGTGGCTGGCGGTACTGAATGTGTCTGTTCCTACAGGCAATGGGGCTGCTTTGTGTATTTTTCCAAAAGGATTTCCTACCCCTTCCTCCTTTGCTCTCACTACTTCTTCTTCTGCATGAAATCTCTTTACACAGACTCTCTCAGGCCCTGTTTCTCCTTACCTTACTGGTTCATGTACAGCATACTATCTCTGCTATATGCTATATACAACATATTATCTCCATGCTTGCATCTGGCTACTCACCTTACTGTGAAAACCACCAACCAGGCTGTCAGTGGTGTTTGGTACCCTCTGGCTCGGATGATTTATCCCTCATCCTGCTCCCTGCCCTGGCATCTTAGATTCTCACATTCCTTAACAGGGACTTGTGCCAAGCAGATGTTCATTGGGACCAAGTATGACCTCAAACTAGCTCATAAATGAAGCATCCTTCTCCCACCCTTTGGCAGCCCTGCCCTCTTTGGCAACTGGGGAAAGCCTCCGCAATGTGTGGTATGCTGGGAACCTCCTGCAAGAACTCTCTCTGTAATCTTAGGCACCTATCTTGAGGAGATCCTGCTGCTTGAGGAGTTGAGGATGAGTGATGAGAGCTCATCCTCAACAGGAATAAAGGGTGAGGGTGTTTCTGGCTGTGTTAGCTTGCACGTGAGGTGGAATTCCAGCATGGGCAAGGTCATCAGCAGTTCTTGAACATTCACTAGTTGAGATAAGCTCTGCAAGACTGCTAAGTGATGAGCAGTGAGCTGCTCTGCCTACCCAGGGCTGTTACTGACCATGAGTGAATGCAGGACTGAAAACCTTCCCTTTCTATATATTTTCCAAAGCAATGTTCACCTTCAGAAGGGTCCTGTGGCTGGCACAAAGGCTGGAGAAGGTAAAGCCATGACACTTCAAATAATCCCTGCAAATAACCAGCCAAGTCTTTTTACACTTCTCTTCTGCCTCCACTGTCTGACCCTTGGTCTTTAAAGCAAATTATCTCACAACGCAATAAAGAAGGTGAGTAAAGCAGTTTGGGAAGCAGCTGTTCTTTCTGATGTAAACTTTTTCCTGTCTCCTATGAAAGAGAAGGGAAAGAAGTTATCTGTTGTTTTTCAGGCTGGTTCAAATCTATCTCATTGGCTCGGTTACTGAGTTGTTTGGTTGTAGGGTTTTCTTCCCTTTTTGGGTTTTACTTACCTGGAAACTTTTTCTGTTTGATAATCATCATGTGCATTATTTTCCCTTCTCCAGCTCTGGTTGTTCTCATGTTCCTGTTCCTTGTGGTTCATTCTTAAGCAGCTACAAAGTTTTCTTTTAAATCATTTCCTCTCACTGAATTCAAATATTTCCTGTTCGTTTCAGAGAAGGGATTTAAATGATAGAGAGATATGTGCCCCCTTTAATAGAAATGCTATGGAAGAAAACATTCCCAGCTTTAACATGGATCTGGACCCAAAGTTCATAACATAATTCCTATGAATTTTCTATGTTTGCAAAACTTAGTTCAATTCTCAGCACAGTTTGCAAATAAGACATGAGAAAATAGCTACCTTCTTTTGGTATGGAGTCAACCAAACGTTCTTGTTTTAGCACTCATGCTGTATCTAGCTTTTGGGGACATCAGGACTTGGCCAGGTCTGACCTTTACAGCTCCCATTCATTTCTGATCCTTAAATCTGAAACTGTCCATCTTTTACCCGTGTAGAGAGACGCGTTCTTTATTCCTTGTAGTTTATTCTGCTCTGACAGAAAGTGAACTTGGAGAGGTCACTGTCTTTCTATCTTGGCTATTATGATCCTGCTCTTTTTGCTGTTGTTGACACCTTGGGCCAGCTTGGCCTGAGTCTCCTTCCCGGGGCTCTATTTCCTTCCCTGCCCTGGCTGCTTTCCCTTTGCTCTCAGTTGACCTTTAGCTCCCTCCAGTGGGATACCAGCTAGATGTTTTGTTACCCGTAGCTGGATTCCTCTGTAGGATGCGTGAGACACCGGTATCAAATGCTCTTTGGCACTGGGTTAGCTTGTTTCCTGGTTTACAGCTGGTTTGGGAACTTGCTTAATCCTGGTTTTGGCTTAGCTGAAAGCATCCAAGATGTTATAGCTGTTGCTTCCAATGCAACATACACAATAGACTGTCTTAAGTCTGACTTTCACACTCATGGTGGTGGGAAAGCTGGCAAAAGAAATTGGCTGAAATTGCATTCAAGCACTTCCATGTGTTCAAGCACCCTGATTTAGGGAATAGTGCTGACTGGAGCCTTTAACTTGATTTTCATAACCATGGGAATGCTGGAGAGCAGTTTGAGATTCTCCTCTTGTCTTATGGCCAAGTCATTGCTAGACTCTGTGGCACAAAGAGTACAAAAACACTGTTTCTCATACAACAGTAATAGTTGGCTATGACTAACAACAATTCCAGAGTTCAACAGACATGGTTTTCCCTCACTTTGTGCGCCAGTTGCCATGGTAAGCAGGAAGCACAACCCAGGCATTTTCCTAAAGGGAAATTGAAGTCATGAAAGAGGTAGGAAAGGGAGTCAAGCCCTGAATTCAGCTGCCGAGGGGGAGCAAGAAGTATTCCATGCAACCTTAGGATTCATGTGTTTTTTAAGGAGAACAAAGAGCAGCCTGAACTGCAGGTATGTCCACTCTGGCTACAACCCCACGGTAGAATAACAGATAAGTGCCAATACTAATTCACTTCCAGGCTACAGCTCAGAGATTGGGTCAACGAGGGCACTGCAAGAATCCAGAGAACAGGGAACTTAATTAATACTTAAGTTCTTGCTTGTCCTTTACAAGTCAACACAGGTGCCTGCAACAGAGGCTTCATAGTAGCTTCTCTTGTTCCATCTTGGCTTCCCCTCTGCAAGAACTGGGATCCCAGAGTATTTCTGTACTCAGTCCTGCTCTACATTATCATGGAAAAGGTAGAATTGTGCAGGAGATATGCTAGATAGGAGGATGCAGTTGTGCATCACTGAAACTTCAGCCTGGTAGAGCAGGAAATGGTAAGCAGGAAGATGAATTTTACCCTTGGAAATTTGAAAGCATTTCAGATGCTTTGGTGATTCCACAGTAAGAAAAGTGTGTGATCAGACTCCAACCTTCATCCACACAGTCAAACACAGCCTAGTGCCACTCACACAAAAAAGAAGGGCTCAAATTCCATGTCGGAGGAACACAAATGCATTTGCACTGCACTCATGAGCCAAATCCAAAGGAAAAAGAAAGTGTTCCAAATCATCACTAGTGCACAGGTCTGTTTTTATAAAAACTCCAGTTTAATCTCATGGCTGAGACCTGGCAAAACATCTTTCATTTGTGGCTGTTGTTTTTCTTTCTTTTTAAAAGCAGTAAGGCACAAAGGCAAGCAAGTCCACACAGAGAACAAAGCTTAACAAAAACACAATCCTTCAGAGCTAGCAGGAGAAGTAACCACAAACCAGGGCCAGTGGGATGGGGACAGTCCTTTTCACAGTGTCTGACTTCCAGCCCTTCCCTTGACCTGGCAGCAAAGAATAATTCAAAGGGGACCAGTGCCTGCAAGAACATGATCTAAGGTCTGGGCTGCTGCCACCCTTCCTTTCCAGGGCTGTTGAAGTCCTGCTCCATGTCCAGTTGAACTCCACGGCAAGCTTTCCATTCCTTGCTTGGAGCAGGATTAGTTATCACCGAACCTTTGCATCAATTAGGAGCAAGACAAAACTAAACCAAGTAGGCATCAGCTACAGCTTCTCCCCTCCCCTAGAGATTAGTTTTCCCTAGAGATGGAGAGAAGCAAAAAGGACAGCTGTAAAACCTGGGCATGCCCGAAGGGTAATACGTGCTCCAGTAGATTGTTTGCATCTCCAAGGACGGGGGAGATGCTTGTGGTGGCAAATTAAATCAGTCCTTGCACTCTTGTCTGTGCCGAGCTCATTTCTTCTCTCTCAGGACAAGATCCTCATCAGGAAGGCAGATTCAAGCCTTTTGCCCACCACACATTAGCTTCTCCTCTGTGGGCAAAAAGACAGTTGGTCTCAAACCCTCAGTACTACAAACCTTGCAGCAGAAACCAGTTCCATGCATGAGCCCATTTCACAGATGTTCAGGATTCTAATTAGGCAATTCCTTCATTTTAATTAAATTTCCATTTTAATATATAGAATGTTCTTTTATATATATATATATATAAATTCAACACAATATTCACCACTACAGGCATTTCAGAATTCATAAAGAAAGAAACAATACTTTGATTGCACCATTTGGATTGTGGATGAGGGAAAATGTTGCAGAGTTTTATGGAAGCTCTCTAACACAAACCTGAATTCCTCTGAAGCAATAAAGGTGAAAAAAAGAAGTGCTTCAGTCTTTCTGAAGTGATAGCATGGGATAGACAGGCCAGAGGAATGTGGTTTGTAAGGTAAAATACAATCCTCCTGTTTACTCTCCTGCCAATAAAGCAGCTCCCACATGAGCTAACATTCTCCATGCCCCTCCTTTCCATCAGGGGATTCTCATCTTTGACAGCCCAGCCATTTCACTCTGGGTTACTCTTAACAGAAGCTCTACAAACTGCCTGATTACATGGGAAGAATAAGTTTCTCTTGTCTCCCATTGGTGAAAGTCCCCAAGCAACACATGCTGGTGATACCATATCATGACAGATTGGGGCCATCTGCAACCTTGACACTCTTCACAGCCTCAGGAGAATCAAGATGTACTGCAGGGTCCCTGAAATGATCCTTGCAGAGCTGCAAAAGATGTGCCAGTCTGCTCAGGAAGGTCCTTTCCATAATGCCAAGTGCATCTGAGTTAGCTCTCCTGTACACAAACCCTCAAATTCCGGGCAGACCAATCTCCCATAAAACAGTCTGTCCCTCTCCATAATACTTCACACACAATAAACCCCCAAACAAACCCAAAATTGAGCAAAAGAACCCAAATCCTTTCTTAAAGGCTCTAGTGTTGCAGGGTTGTGCTGGAGCACAGGAGTTTGGTACCCACAAAGTACCACTGCAAAACCCTGAACTTCAGGACTGCTTCCAGTCAGAGGTTCAGTCTACTGCTGCAGGATGGCAGAAAGCAAGCTAATGGCTCTGAAGCAAAGGTGAGATTGGGTCTGACCCTGAAGCTGACCTCAGGAATCTCTTAGTAAGGTTGGATCTCAAGAAGCTCCAACCACACAGTCAGCACCATTCAATGGGAGATGGCTCCTGTCTTCTGGCTCTCTCCAGCTACCAAGTTCTGGTCCTGCAAATATCAGTATTAACATGGACCCATCATTAGTTGCAAAGTCTGTAGAAGTCTGAGTCTGGAGTTGGGAATGGTGACCTCGGTGCAGTGCACCTTGCACAGTACTCTCAGTAAGTACTCTCTCAGCTTTGCAGCTAACTGTAGATAGAGATGGGACCGAGCTAAGGAATAGCGATGTCATTGCAGGATCTCTCTTTCATTAAAACCCAGGACCTGGCTCTGAGGTCAAATTCTGAAACACTCTCAAAAGTGTAGCCTGGATACAGATTTCAGCTGAGGCTGATCTTTAATATTAAGTAAAGATTTAGAATCATTTTGACTTGCAGGAATTCCACCACTTATGCCAAAAGTGCTATAACTCACTGGAACACTGTTAAGAATTGAGACAGTGTATTATATACAAATTGCCAGACCTCACTTCTTGTTCACAGATCAGCTTATATGAGAATAAGGAGGGGGAAAAAAGGAAAAGAGAAGAACTGCTTTAAGGTGCCAAGGTTTCATCACATTTTCTTTTCCCCTTCCACATTAATCCATGAGCTTTGCTGGCCTCATTCCAGATGCCTTGGCAGATAAAACTTCTAGGAACTGAGAGAATATAAATCGCGGTCCAAAGTAAACTGTTCTGTTGATGCCAAAAAAATCCTGTGCATCATTTCCATACCTTTTACTTTCTCTATACCTTACCACAATGTCTTGCATCACATCTTCTCAAGTCATTTGCCATTAACTCAGCCATGGTGGTTGAAAGCTTTCCCATGAGGCAGTAAAAAAGGCATCTGGGTGCCATGTAAATGCCAAGAAGAGCTGTACTATGAGGAGCATTGAGGACTGGCAATGCCGTAGTTTTAATGAGAGTCTTCACAGGCATTTTATGGTCAGGGAGAAGGAAAGCACAACTGTCATGAAGCTGATTATCCTGGACCTGCCGTCCACGGCATGCCCAGGTAAAGCATAGGCTATAATCTGTGAGAGAACACAGACAGGAACAAGCACTCCAGGCTCTTGTCTGGTGTAATATTCCCCCCCCCACAACAGTGACAGCATGGGCTTCATTCTCTGCTCTGTTCCCTCTCATATGGCATTACGCACAGGTGAGGAGTACAGCGGGGAGGATCAAAAGCTGCAAGCACTGACAGGGAAAAGCCCTCCTGGTTTTTCACACTCCCTTTGGATTCCAGGAGAAAATTCTGCTGAAGATACATTCCTTGCATTTGTGAGACCAGAACTTCCCAAAAGTACTCTGGCATCTCCTTCCTTTAATAATCAAACAGTGCAGAAAAAGCACCGTACAGGCTCTGGGCCCTCCAGCCACAATGACACATGAAGTGACACATTCATTCCACACCAGGAGCTCATGGGTTTGCTAACAGTTTAAAAATGCCAGTACTTCACAAGAAAAGCCCTAAACATACATCCCTCAGGAAATCCTGAGTGATGCTCATTGTGGTGGCTATAGTGCTTCCTACCAGATGCTCAGTTACTTCATAAACTATAGCCCATAATACCCACCCGAGGGCCTACAGACACAGACCTCCCCATGAATGATGGCCCCTGGAAGTACCATTACAGGGACAATCTCGGTGCTGGCAGCAACACCTGTGTTCCCATCTCCTCTGTAGTCTCCAGTGGCTCTTAAATTGCAGAGACAGCACAGGCTGTACATGCCTTTGCAATCACCCTCGGTCACACACCAGGCAATAGTCGAGCCTGCTGTGAATGTAGTTAGAAACTTTGCAAAGGAATCTTTCATTCTGTTTCTGTGGCACCTGTCGCTTATATGAATGTGTATTTGGGTGTAACAATAACAGCCCTTCAGGAGAGAGTTTAATTCACTTCAAATCCCCCTCTCATTGTATTGTTTATTATCTGTTTCACAGTCCTAAACATCATCCTCTTTGCCATAATCTTAACCCATCTGAAAGCAGTGAAGGCCAGGGAGGTGACAACCAGCTGTAGTCTCAAAGAAAAACTGTAAAACCACAAGGAGAGGAGGTTTAAAGGAAGAAGAAGCACTTGCGGACACGCCACACAGTGGCAATGAAAGACCAAGGGTCAAAGATATGTCAGTCAGGGTGTGAGAGGGCAACAGCCCAAGGCCATGTGGATCAGAAGATGCTCTTGGTTTTCCCCGCTGTTGGCAGTGTGGAGCACAGTTGGAGATCGTTGCAGAGATGTCATCTGGCTTTAAGCAATGATGGAAACAGTTGATTCTGGCCTTTGTTAAGACTGTGTTTTTGCTTTCACTGACACCAGCCTGAGAAGTCTCTATCACTGGACAGTCAGCTTCACACTCCTTCCCCAGCCACATGGACCTTGTCCACCCCAGGGAGGTGTGGTTGAGCACAACAGAGCTCATGAGCTGGGTTAAAAGGAGATCAAAAGAACAGGTAGGTGTTTCCTGCTCAGCTGCTTCCATTCCAGCCCTTGCACATGCTGGAAAGAGCACATCTCTGATGCAAGGACAGAGCTGGAGGCAGCACCTGCAGGTTGTATGTTTTTCCCTGCAACATCCTTGGGTTTTTACACCCGATATGACTTGCTTGAGCCAGCTTCACCTTCCTCTTCAGCTATGCCCAGCCTCCTGCACTGTTGATTTACATCATCTAAATCATACAACAGGGATGGATAGGCATGGGCTTTCACTGGTGTCTGGGAAATAATGGATGAAGGTCCCAAACATCTGGACTTACCTCCTCAGCAGATGTTGTGCCCCTGCACCCTGGGCTGTAGTGCTTTGGAACAATGTTTCCCCCAGCCCTATTTTCTAATTATACCAAGATTTATTTTTCTCTTTGTTTTTTCACAGGGAGGATGGGACTTTCACAGGGCTTTGTTAGACAATGACTATGAGGAAATGCAAGTTCCCTGGGACTGGCTTGCAAAAAAGAAGCAGGTGAGGGAATAGGCAGGGGTGAGAAAGGGGAGAAGCAAGACAAAAAGGCTATGAACCTCCATAGCAAAATGCTTTGCAGGAAACCCTGAAGGATTTGGGTCCATCTTGCACAAAATAGTTCTAACAACAGCAAAATGGCAGCAGAGTTGGTCATGGACACTCCTATCCCATCCATCATGGAAAAGGAATATGAGAGGCAGCTGCTATTCGATCTGCCTCACGCTTCGTCCATCCAGAATCACAGAGCGCCTCTGGGGCTGGTAAAAGCAGCTGGTGGAGGTCTCCAGTCTCTGGCCATTCTTGGGGATGGTCATTTTGTTCCGCAGTGTCACCCCCTCAGGCGTTGTCCGAGAAGGCTCAGACAGATCGCCACAAATGGGGCTTGAAGAGTTGGTCTGAGTAGGGCTCCTTATGGGTGATAGCAACACCCTGGAGTCTGCTGAAGAGGGGTGGTCCATAATGGGGAAAGGGGGACTGAAAAGAATCAGACTCTGGGGCCTTCCAGGCCTAGACCTATAGGAAGGCTTGGAGAACCCCGATGGCCTCTCCATCTTGGAGGACTGCGGGTTATCTCCAGCTGTCTCCCCCTCAGATGTGCGCTTCCGGCGCAGAACAGGGGCATCTGTAGCAGGGTAATGACTGGACTGAGACGGCTCCAGAGGAGAGCCATGGCTGCTGTTCCAAGGGCAGGCTGAGTCCTTTTGAGCTGGGTCACTGTTTTCTTTCTCTGCTTTGTCTTTCTTCTCTGCCAGGGGGCTCTTGGGGGCCTCCAAGTGGCTCCATGCCACCCGTTGAGTCTGCCTGACTGCCTGCTTGGCTTCTGCCTCCTTCTTCTCAGCTGGAGGAGCAGTGTTCTGAGCCTGCAGCGGCTGGGGAATCTGGGTGTACTGGATCTTGGGCGGTATCACAGGCACCGCTCTAGCCTGGCACATCTTTATCATGAAGGAGGTCCTGACCGCCGACACACTGACAGGGGCAGAGTTACGACGGCCAGTGGTGGCATGGGCTACCGCTAGGTAATCCAAGTCTA
Source organism: Psilopsiagon aymara (assembly GCA_024733675.1). Classification (NCBI taxonomy): domain Eukaryota; kingdom Metazoa; phylum Chordata; class Aves; order Psittaciformes; family Psittacidae; genus Psilopsiagon; species Psilopsiagon aymara. The sequence continues at coordinate 30,324 of JANRGW010151863.1, forward strand.
GATCCATGTGGGCGTTGAAACGAGACCCCCAAGTAATGCCTTTACTGGCAGCAGGGCAGGCAGTGGGCAGCGATGGGGCAGAATCACTGCTTTTGACTTCCTTCTGCCCGCACAGGAGGTTCCCAGGGGCAGAAGGCATCGACAGGCTCTCAAATGTGAAGAAATCTGGGGCTGGAAGGAGTGAATCCAAGTTGAGGGATGATGGCCGAGTCTTCACTTTACGAGGTGTTTCTTCACCTTTACCATTCAGCTGCGACTCAGTGGCAGAGCACAACGCTTTGGTAACATTCTGTGCTCCCAGGGCAGTGTCCTGAGACATGGATAACTTCTCTATGTTCTTTGTCTGTGAAGAGCTGCCTGAGATATTTTGGTATGGTAAAGACAGCTCAAGCTTTGAGCTCCAAGGGTTTTCTTTGCTCACATCCACTTTCTTTTCCACTGTCTGTGAAAGAAGGATTCTGGAAGGTGCTTCCTTTTCAGCTGGTGCTTCCTCCCTGGTGAGGGGGTACCTCAGCTCATCATTTTTGGCAGGTTCTTCTGGAGCACTTATGCCATTCTCACCTTGCTTAACATTGCCCGAACTAGATGGGGAGATGGGTTGTGTCTTGGGCAGCTCACAAGTCACTGGCAGAATATCACTGCGTGGTTGCTGTTGGTCAGTGGCATCTATGAAAGAGAATGGGATAGTCCACAGACTCATCACTGTGTCTTTACTGTCCAGGGAGAGGCTGCGACTGAATCGTGGTCTAAGAGAAAGGCCTGTCTCTGCTCTCTGGCTCTGTGGCTGAAACTCCTGTATCATCTTCTCCTGAATGTCCTTAAAGGTGGGGGAATGGAGTGGGCTCGTAACCCACTGGTGATCTTCCCATGGCTCCACAAGTTCTAAGCTCTGCACATTATCTGTCCAGGTATCCTCATCATCCTGCTCACCAGCATCATGGGTTCTGCCAACAGCATTGCCCTCCTTCAGCTCCTGGATTCCAGCTCCACTCAGTGCCTTGGAGCAGAACATATCCCTTTCATCAGCAGTCATGATTTCAGGCTTCTCCTTCTGAGCCTGGCAGCTGGTAAGACCATTCTTTTCCCTCTGCAGCTGGCAAGTGCTGTCTTTTTCTCTCCCTGGCTCTGGACATGCTCCTTTGGAACAAGAAAATCCATCACTTGGAGGAACCTCACTAAATTCTGATTGACTATAGAGCTTCCAGTCCAGGGAAGGAGTGAGACATTCACTCGGACTGTCCACCACTGCATGGTGGTTCTTTGGAGTGGCTGTGCCAGTTGGAGAAATACCCAGTTTGGGTATGGCTGAAGCACAGCTCTGCTGTGCAGCCACATCAGACTGACCCCTGTGGAGGCTGTCTTCTTGTTCTATGCTGGTGGCACCAAATAAAGGCACCTGAGTTGTTATCTGTTGTGTTCTGCTTGAGGATTTCTGCTCAGACAGGGCTGGACTCTGCCCTGGGCCAGAGGAAGAACTATCTGCTTCTGTTGAAGAAGAGGATTCAGAAATCAGGCCCATCTTGGGGACAGCAGCTGGCAAGAGCAAAAGCTCCTCTTCAGGCTCAATGATTTTCAGTTCTTGCTGTACCTCTGGCCACAGCGGTTCTAGAAGGGCATTGGCAGGGTCCTCCTCAGTCTGGAAAACAGAAGAAATGCCATGAACTGGCAGCTCACATCTTACCAACAAACACTCCTCCATCTTCCTCAAACAGCCCTCTTAGAATAGACAGGCTGCCAGATGAGCACACTTACAGGTACAGAAACACAGACACGTATACTGCTACCAGTTAAAGGAAGGAAACACATCTATAAACAAGTGGGTTTATAGAGGAGAAGATGTGAGGTGCAGCCAAAATGAGGCCTGGACAGATGTACTGAAAGAGTAAAGTGAATGAGTAGTTGGAATGTCTCAGCTCTTCCCATTCAGGCTCTCTTGGCCTTGCCAGAGGATCTGCATTCCCAAATAGCACACAAACTGGAATGAATAATCTATTCAAGGAGTTATGCCAACAGATCTTTAAATAGCTGTCCAGAGATGAGTATTGCTGTAAGAAACTTGGTGAAAAACTCTGCTAGAGATACAGGGGAGGTAATAGTAATCATAATAATAGTAGTAGTAATAATGATACTAATAAATGTGTATAGAATGGAAGAGAAAAGGACTGTTCAGGCTGTCCAAGGCAAATGGGACAGCAAAATTAGAAGGGGAATTCAGAAATCATGGGTCAAAATGCTCAGACATCTGGACTGTCTCTCATCTGGAGACTCTCAGAGCAGACAGATTGCACTGACTGCAATCATATAGTTACAGAAAAAGAAGACAAGAAAGGGACAGAAGGTAGTTGTGTAAAGGAAATCACCACATAGTGATGTGCACAGAAGGGAAATCAATACATGATCAATCCTTGACCCTGCTTATTCTAGGTCACAGGCTGAGTTTTCCTGACTACAGGCATGAAGTGAAACTCTAAACAGCCTTCCAGTCACCACCGTGACATTGTCCCCCACATTTTTAACTCATGCCTTCTTCCTTACCACATGTCTAAAGCATGACTCTTCTTCTGTCTTGGCTGTCTTGATCTCCTGCTGAGCACAGCTGCCTTCTGAGGAGACCTCCTTTGCCTTGAGCTGTCCTTGCTCTGCCTTGTCTTCAGGCGGCAGCCCCTTACGAACTTCTGAGGCTGGTGTTTGTTTCGAGGTGGGACTCTGCTCTGAGGACTGCTGGGGACTGCTGGTGCTGCTGGTGCTGCTTTGCCCACATAACATTGCCTCATTTTCTGCTGCTGGCTGTGGAGTTTCTAAGGGCTGGGGTTTCCTGGCTGCCACCAGTTCCTCAGGGGGAGAGCCTGGATCAGAAACACACATGAATGATGCAACTACTTAGAATCACAGAATCAGCTCAGTTGTGAAACACCTTTAAGACCATCAAGTCCAACCATTACCCTGGGACTGGCAAGTCCACCTCTAAACCATGTCACTAACACTTGTGACTGAGACTGAGTGGTGCCGTTTCAAATGAATGCCAACTATCAAAGCTAAAGAACTACCTCTGAGTGCAACAGGACATGGCTGGGAGGCCACGCACCTCCCCAGTCTCATTACTGCAACAAGCTCCAATCTGCTACCGTTTAATCCCACACTGGTCTTCTAAGGAAGAGACCAAGCTGTAGCAACCTCCACACCTTCAGGGCACCTCCAGAAGCCCAACAGTGGCTCAACATCCCCTTCCTTAACACACCTCTGGATGCTGCTACTGGCAGAGTGGTCCCCGGCTGTTTCTCCTTCCTCTCCAGCACCTGCTCTGTCCTCGTGTGGGTCCCTGCTTCCAAGGCAGAGGGGCTTGTGCTCTCAGCCACCAGGGAAGACAGCTCCTCTAGGCTGGAGAGGGAAAGCTTCTCCTTGGTGGGCACACGGCATGGGGTGCTGTTGGTGCTGATGACTGCAGACACCCGCAGCGGGACGGAGACAGCGAAAGGCTCTGAGATGTTCAGGGCCTTCCTCTGGTGGCGAGGGGAGGCCTCCAAGGGGAAGAGGCTGCTTGGGAAGCCCGATTTGGTGCTTGTTTCACAAGTGTAGAACATGCGGCCGCCTTTAGGGGAAGTCTGCTCATTCTCAGCATCCTCTGCTGCCCGGAAGACCTTCAGCTGCTCAGGGGGTGACTTTGTCTGTGGTGTCCGGGGGGGACCTTTCTCCCCACTCAGCTCTGTGCTTCCTCTGGCCCCCATGGCAGATCCTTCCCGTTCCCACTCATTCTCCTTGCTGAGGTCGTATGAGCTGCCTGTGCCTCCTGTGCGCATCTTCATCACCGGAACAAAAAACCCTCCAGTAGTCACTGCCCGTTTGAATCTGCTCTTCTCATCCTCCCCTAGGGGTGGGAAGAGAGGAGGAAGTCAGAAGGGAAGCAAAGCACTAGGAAATAACCTTCCTCTGTACGAAACTCTCCTCAATCCCTCCAGGGATGAGTCCCGCCCTGGTGAACACCAAGATTAACCCAAAGGAATGGGGACAGCAGGTATTGAAGACCTTCCAGGCTCCAGCCTTCAGGTCTCCTTCAAACTGGGCAGGCAGGGCTGTATAGGATGCCTTCCAGTGGAAATGACCTAAGACTGTTACTAGAAAGCCCTGTTGATCAGATGCAGTCAAGTCTTAGGCTAGCTTGCATTGCCCACAAAGGTCACAGCTCTGGGTTTTGTTGGCTTATTGAAGCACTCTTGGGAATGGGAATTTTGTGCCCAGGGTAACCAAGAATGAAATCAAAGCAATCCCATTGCTAATAAAGATGCAGCTAGGCACAGTGGTTAACTCTCAGGAGCATGCACCAACATAAAAGACACAGAAAAGGGTTAAAAACGCATGTACACAAAGGTGGGGGCACGTGTCAGCCGCCATGGCATAAGCATACGAAGATACACAACATGGTGAGATAGGAAAACAGAACACTGCAGCCATGCAGGCATGGGGTAAAGCTGAGAATGCAGAGGTGCAATCCTTCACCCTTACAGTACAGGCTCTTGATGTCTCACCTTCCACTGGCAGGGAACACAGCGAGTCCATGCTCTTCGCGGGCCGAATAGTTGCTTTTTCTGTGGAAAATGAGTTTTAGAAGCAGGTTTCAGACCTTGCAGCTTTGCCCATAAAGACCAAAGGCCACATATAGACGGGCATGCCAGGCAGACATCAAAGTTATTTTCCATTCCCAAGCATTCCCCCTCTGTATCCACACCATGCGGCTTATTACCACAACACTTGTGCACACAGATGGGGATCTGCTAGTGCTAACAACAGCTTTGCACCTGCCGGACATGTGGAGAGCTATACTTAACCCAGCCAGTCAACACCAACTCCACTGTGAAGCAGTTCAGCATCCCCAAACCTGTTATGTGCCACTTCCCGATCAAGTCAGGCTATTGGTCGTGGGGGCTTTGTTACTAAACTGACATAAATGCCTTTTCACCTCTCTATATTCCTGATAGCAAATGGTAGGTTATTTTTATGTTGCATTCCCAAGCTCTTTTGCTGGCATGAGCAAAACCCTGTGAAATGCATGAGGGCAGTGCACAACCTATTTTCCTGGTCATCCTCATTGGATTTGCTTGTCCAGCAAAAAAGATGCCATTTGTCACCAGACATTCTACAGGTCTGTTTTGGGAGGTTTTGGAAGTGTGTAGCTGTTACCACTCTGAAAAGCGGGATGAGGGGTGGAATGCAGCTGGCAAGGAAAACAAATTAGTCTCTGGAAGCCCAAAAAGGGTCTGCAGAGCTCTGGAAAATGTCTGGGAGCAAAGTTTGCTGTTTATGATGTTGCACATAGTTGGTAAGGCAGAAAGTGAGCAGGGTTGTTGGGCTTCACTTGTTTATATAAACAAGGCTTCTGGAACTGACTCTCACAGGAGCATAGGAGAAGCTCCAGGTGCTCTTTGCATTTATATGGAGTCCTGGCTACCTCTTACATTCATATGGCATGATGTCTTGAGCGTTGGCTTCACCCTCCCGGAGGAACAGAATTCAAGCTGTGGAGCTTGTGCTTTATGTGACTCGCATACTTGTGTGCACGGACACAAGCTGTGTTAAAGCATGTGCTGAGTTTCAACAGCAAGCTCATCTGTTTCCTCACATTAGGCTGTAAGCTGACTGCACACAGAAATACAACACGGCAGCACTAAAGCACTGCTTCTTCAAAGCACTACCTCAGTGCCCAAGTCTTTGCACACAGTTGTGCATTTCTGTGTGCTGCTGGTGAAAATGTACAGCCTCCTGTCATTCAGTACAGTGCTTGGCACAAGGCTCAGCCCCCACCATCACTGGGCTCCAGTCACTCCTGGGCATCCTTGGGTTAGCACTATTTTGGGACAGAGCATTCCTTATCAAAGTGAGAAGGTGATCCCGTGATCAAAATAGGATGGAGAGCTATTTTGAGGTCTGCCAGGGGCACCCTATGTGAGGCCATCTGTACATGCAAAACATGGGGGGAAGGCAGGGATCCAAAAAGAACTGGATCCAACATTTGTCTTCACACTCACTACTGATCCAAGTTCAGCCTCTCATATACGGTGGTAGGTAATGTTGCCAATATTATCTGTTTCACTTTGTCTTGCAATGTTTGGTAGTGCTTCTCCAAACACTACCTCCAAAAGGAATAGTTTTCCTCAAAGTCCTGAGTGCCAGGAGCCATAGGAACTCCTGGTGCCTTGTTTCTCACAGACAGCCTGAACACAGTTGGTTCTTTAATGCCCTTTAGTGGAAGGACAGCCACCGACCCATTGCCATGTAAGGACCATTAGGAGCCAGGGGCTAGCTGGGCTGGAAGAGTGGACTAACCCAAACCTACATCGTATTTCCTAGTCCCCAGGCTTGACACAGCTGAGCTACAGGAGCCTGTTTATCACATACCAAAATGGAATATTTACTATAGCTGTCTGGCATATCCTCCTGAAAGGGTGCTTCTCACCATCATGTGGAAATAAGATTTGCATGAACCCAGGCAATAAACATGACCCCACTAGACTATCTTAAGTCTAATGGTATTAGTGTCATGTGGATACAGGTTGCCCCATGCTATCACTACAGTGGGAGAAAGCTGCAGAAATATTGAACTGACAAGTATGTTCTTACCAGAAAGCTTCTGTGCCCTTACGAAGACACTCCCGTTTCGACTCAGTTTAGACTTTGATTCTGAGCCAGAACGGCCCAAGTTAAATATTGACTTCCATTTCTTGGACTTGGTAGATAATTTTCTCCTGGAAGGAAAAAGGGCTCAGGAGGTTACCAAACCCTAGAGACTCTTGTCTTTTTAATATCCTACAAAAGCCTCTGAGCTACCTCACTTCAACATTGCCCATCTTTTCTTCTCACATCCAAGTCTTGCTTTTCTGGAAGTGATTTATCTGTATTGCTGATTAAACCATGTCATGGATGGAAAGACACCTAAGCCAGCTCTTCAGAGAGTTGATTCTGGCATCATCTACATCAACTGTGATTAACTGAGCAATCAACCATGTTTGTCTTCAGAAGAGAGGCTTCTGAAGCTTGAACTACCTTGCAACACAGTAAAGAAAAACTACCTTTTTAACAGGTTTTGATAACAGAATGCAAGATAAATTCCAGAGAAATGATGGAACGAGTGCTATTGCTCAGTGCATACAGCTATCCTTTAAAGTCAATGTGTGTCCTGGTTTTTATGAATTTGTGAAAATAAAAGGATCCCTTAATGCAAACTTGCTATTAATGCTTCTCAGAGCAACATTCATTTAATCTTAAAAGTTACATGATCATATGCAAGTGTAATGTACTAATCAAAGTGGAAGAGGCTTAAAGGGATTTCTCACAACTGTCAGAGGCAGTGGGACACCAGTTCCCTGTGTCTTTTTTGGAAGCCCATCTTTAAACAGAAGGAAACTGCTATTTCTGAAACCTGTTCTTTTCTACATGCTTTACTTCACAATGCTCTGTTTCAGTTCCTTCACATACCCATTCTGACTCCTTCTTCAATCTCCTTTCTTCCAGAACAAAAGCCCTCTTATCTCCCTTCCTTGTTCTCCATAGTAGTTCCCCTGTAGTTCCACTTTTCTTTCAGGTCAGTACTCACCACAAATCAGCCCTACAGAAAGGATTGATACCTTGGGGATAGGACTTCTCTTCCAGTGAGGAAGGAAAATGAACTCTAGAGGGGCAATACACCCTTTGTCTTAAGCTGGTCATCCTCTTGCTAGTATTGTTAGCTGGCTCCTTCTTGCTTTAATGTATCACAGGCTTTATGGGTCTATAGATTAATAAGCTTCCTGCTGCAGAGGCTATAATCTCTCAGAACCAGGCAGTAGAGGAGCCATATATTAACAGATAGATAGATCAAATAGATAAATACTTATGCTGGGCAGCAGTCCCAAAAACTGCAGCAACCTCAGCTGGAATCAGACCCTTCTTCTAGCATAGGTGCATCTATGTAAATGTCTCTTCATTCTAGGAGTGAATATTTGCCTTATCGATTGGCTATGGATGCAGGTGAATATGGAGAACGATGAAGCCGAGCAGGTCAATGCCACCAGGCGTGCCATGGACCGGCCGCCAGCAGGTGGGACTAGTAGGAGAGATGTGTCTGGACCTGCTCCACATTCAGCCATGTTTAGCCAAATCCTGAGCTGACACAAGGATTCAAAGACAATTAATTCCTCCTGCAGGAGGTTCTAGCCCGTTGGAGGATGAGGACTACTGGAGCTATGAACCCAGCAACTGCAATGCTTCTCTCTTTTGAGAAGGGCACAGTATTTTGTCTCCGTGGTGGCTGTAGGTTCATGCGTGCAGGTGGAAGGGTATCACACTACTGAAAGGCTCACTCCCGATCACCCTGGGGAGCCTGCACTTCTCTGTTTGCGCATTAGACTCCTCTTGGCACTTACTTGCTGTCTGGGAGGTCAACGACTGTGTGGAAGAGAGACCCGGTTACGGGCACAATTTCAGGCAAGCTGTTCTCCCTCCTCTCCTTCCGAGCAGGGTGGGATGCAGACAGGCTCCGTGCCTGCGCTTCTTCCAGGCTCACCAGTTTCATGGGCAGGGAGGCAGAGGGGAGGGTCAGGCTTTTCACCACCGATGCGCTCTCTGAAAAGCAAGGGCATACATTCCAGCCTGGGGTGAGGAGAGATGGGAGCGAGAGCTTCACACTGTTATTTGACTGGAATATCTCCTGCAGAGGGGGGAAAGGAGTGGCACGTGCAGGGAGAGAGGCTCTTTGTCAGATAACTCTTCCATCTCCCCAGCAACCTTTTCCATCTGAGTGCATTCCCAGCAGGGGCTATGCTTGCCAGCCAAAGGCTGTGTTGTATGGACTTGCTGCCTCTGCTGGAGATGCTTTAGTGTGAAAGAGGCACCATTGAAAACCACCAAGATTCACGCACATTCCCATTTGTCCTTCCTCCCTGGATTCTGGAGGACTTCAGTCCCCAATCCAAACCTGGTGACTAATTCTTTCTCTTACTTCCACATCTTTCTCCTTGTCTTCTTCCAGAATGGGGGCCTGTTCTAAAAACCAGCATTACTTTCATATTCCTAATGCATTTCAGGGGTATGGAAAGCAATGCGACCAATAGTTCTCTCTGCTTACATGAGCACCAACGAAGCCAGCTTCCCATATGCCACCCCAATAACAACCCTGTCCTAAACAGACCACCTCAAGGTGTATGAAGGAAGCACAGTGGACTTAAATCTACTCAGTACTTAGCCCTACAGCTGAAGCACAGTGCAAACTACTGCCTGTACAGAAGAGCTGGGTAAAGGGGCACTTTCCCACTAAGAAATCAACTGGGAACATCAGTGTGTTCCTTTCTTGACAACATACTGCTCTTAATGGCCAGCAATGTTCAGCGCTTAGGAAACTTGGACAAGATTTAGGCCAGTGACCTGCAGTACAACTGGAAGACTTGGAATTTACTAGCCCGTGTTTTGCTATAGTGCTTAAGGCAGTAAATCTTCTGCCAGGGCAAAAATAAGAGCATAGGAATGGCACCAGCAGAGCAGGATATAGCATGGTACCACGCTAGAAACGCAGGTTCGAGGGACAGAGTAGCAGAGAATGCCGCATGTTAAGGGCAAGGTGGATGGAATGAGCTGACACAGGGCTGGAAAGCAGAAAGGTGGTCAATCCCTCCATTCTGAAGGTATTAAAAGTCCTCCCAGTGCATAAAACTGAAAGATAGAAAGATGTATATTTCTGAAATGATATGAGGTCACAGTAGATCAAGCCCTCTTGTTTCCCAGGCTTAAAAGCATTTTGACAAACCCGTCACTAAGCAACAAAATCAGCATCTCTGGAAACTGTTGATGTCCCAGGAAAAGAAATAAATCTCTTTCATAAAATGTCTCCAGGTAGAAGAAATAACTTTTAAGAACACAAGATTAAGTTTCATCCTGGAGTGTGGCCTCTGACTTGAGTGGATAATGGTGGCTTCAGGTCAGGTATTCTTGGTATGAGCAATTATAATTGGGGGAGCCTGAAAGAAGAACTGAGACTGTGGTTAATGGACTTCAAGAGAAAACTTAGACTAGGGATTAAGAAGCAGTCCTTCCTTTTGTGGAAATGGTTAAGTTGGGTGAGATCACACAAAAGACAAGCCATAGAGCAAAATGGGAGCATGCTGAAGAAGGTTGGTATTCAAAAAGAACATGCTGGAGACAGGGATGAAAAGGACAAGAGTAATAAGGGATTGGACTTAAGGTGTTTTAGGAGGAGTCTGTGAGGATAGTAAGGGTTGATGTGCCGGACATATTAGTTGAAGGGGATACAGGTAAAGCTGGAGTACATGGCAAGCGACACGTGGAGTGGTTCAGGGAGGTTGTTACCAATGTTCTCTGCAGAGCTGGCTTTCCTGTTGTTGCTGAAGATCTGATCCACGTGATTCAAGATGAACTCAATCACCAACTGCTGCACTCGCACCTCCAGGAAAGCTGCATCCCCATTGCAGCCAACTGCCTCAATCTCCTTTGACCTGCATGAGGTAAGAGGTAGACTAGTACCCAGCATTGCCACACACAGCCCTTGGGAAGGAAAAACCAGCTTTCTTCCCACAAGGCTTGGAACAGGGATGTTTGCCCCAGTCTTGCTGCACCTCTTGCTCTCCTTCCCTCGCAGGCCCCCATCCTCATTGTGCCTTTTAACTCTTGTAAAAACCATTTTCCCTGTTTTCTCTGCCACCTCTGTTATTTTCTTTCCTGCCTGTGTTATTCCCCCTACACTTAGCTTTTACATCACTCAGCAGCAGATAAAACTGTAACTCTCAAACTCCATTCTTTCTCCTCTTTGCTCCTCTTCTAGCTATTTCAAAGTTGGACCTGAAAGACAACACAGGAGCCTTCAAACACTCTCTCCAGATCCCTTCTCAATACTTCAATCATCTTTCAGTGAAATCCCTTAGAACCTTGCTCAGGTCTTCCCCACATCAATTTTGTCAATGCTTTGCCATGTGCCCCAGTAGTCTATTCTCTGCGCTCCTGCACTCCCACATTCTCACTCTTGCCCTCAGCAAAGAAACATTCCTTATCTTGACATGCCAAAGTGTTGCTGAAGAAATTATCTCTGGGCAATGGATCCTTTGTAAAGTTAATGACTGGTGTGTTAGATAATAGCTTGGGGCATTGCCAAGAGGATAACCCAGTAAGGAGACTGAAGCTGTATTTGTTGCTTCTTTCTTTTCCTCCCTGGGTCTTGTACTTATTAAAGATTGCAAAAGGAAACAGACTTCAGGGATTTTTTTTTGACAAGGCCAGATGCTAAACTGAAAGTACCTCAGCAGTAAAGGTCCACTTTGTGATATTCAATAGAGTCAACATCTGATTCATTTTCAGAACCTGGTGTTGACTGTTATTTAGATTGGATTTTTGTGATTTAGAATGAGATAACTCCTTAGAGAATGCATTTCAGGCCTGTACCTCGCCAGTTATTGTCCCTCCTGCCCTCCAGGGCTCCCCCCCCCCCAGCTCTGCTATTGTCCCTCTCCTGCCCAGATACTGTCCTGGACTCTCCCTCAATACATGGGTATGGGATGAACAGGGGAAGGAATTTCCACAAGATACAAAATATTTCTTTCTCTTTTTTCCCCAATATGCTATATTTGCTCATTCTGTTTATCTCTACAGCATATCAGCCCAACCTCTGCCTGCATCTTATCTGGGCCTCTTCCCAGCAGACTGCAAGGCATAGCAAACACCACATACTAGCTGATGCTCTTGTGGTCTCACACTATATGCCATCTTGAGCCCACCAGGCTTATCTCACGTCTTCTGAAGCAGATTTGGGCACAGGCCTGTGTTATTATTGCCTTGTTGCTCTCCCTTCCAAGCCTTGCTGTCTCTCACCACCTCGCTGCAGAAGCACTGGCACTGTCAGAAATGTCATCTCCGTTCCACAGTGATGAGCTAACTCCTCATTTTTAAATCAATGTGCTTAACTTGCAAATAGCAGCTTTTTTATTATAAGAAACACACAAACCCACAAGCTTCCTTGGAAGCTTCAGTAAAACCTCAGATTATTCAACCTGGAAGAATTTTTTTCTCCTTTAAAAGCTGTTTGCTGTACTGTTCCCTTTAGTTGTTCTGCTTTTCCCTGTCTTCGCAATTTGCTCAGGGGATGGGTCTCCAGGCTCAGGCTCTGATGCTCCCATTGGAGCTCAGTGTGGTGCTCTGGGCTTTATACTGTACCTGAGGAGATTGGGAGCCCACACCAGGGCCAGGTTTCTGGTATGCATGTTGGTCATGTTGCTGAAGGAGGCCAAGTGAGTCAGGTGCTTGATCAGGTATTCCAGCGTCCTGCAGTGGTTTCACATGAAGGAAGAAAAGTGGGTCAAGTGTCTGCAATGGCACAACAGGCCATTGGATGGGACAGAGGTCTTATAGCACTAGCATTTACAAGGGATGGCTGTGAACACCTGAACAGCTCTGATCTGGTGTGGCCAAGGATAGGGCATGAACCAAAAAATCCTTAGCATGGTGGATGGGAGACAGAATGGGATGCTGAAGTGATGGAGGGCTTAGCTCTTGCTCAAGCACCTCCCCAGGGGTCATACATGGGGAAGGAAGGTGACAGACTGAGGCAGGGAGAGCTTGTTTGATCTCCAACAACAGTGTGTTTGGTGATATTTAAATGCCAGATGAATTGTCAGACTTGGAAATACTGAGTCAGCTTTTGGAAACTGACTCTTGGAAATAAACTCCAGTGGTGTTTCAGGCAACATTCCCTGGTGATGGGGGTCACCACGCTGCTCAGCAGCTCGGTGGGCATGTTCTCACCTGTAATGCGATGGTGGGAGCTCCTGGATGACATTCTGAATTCGTGCCAACTGCTCGTCCTCGGGGAAGCGGGATACTGCTTCCTGTGGGGATAAAGGAAAGAGTCCACCCTGGCAGTGCACTCAGGCGAAAAGGAAGAGAGATAAGGAGGGTCACATGAGACTGCCTGTCTCAGAGAGAACACTCTCTTGTTATCTCACAGAGCAATTGGTAGAAGCTAGCTTGTGAGAGATCTGCTGCGCTGCTATTTCATGCCTCAGTACATCCTTCCCAGACATTGGGACATGGTGGTCAGTGTTCAGGGGAGAGGGGCATTTAAGGACTGAGCATCAATTATGAGTTATGTTTCTTTTCTTTCTTTCTTTTCTTTTTTTCTTGTTCTTTTTTTCCTTTTTTAACTTGGGCAGGGATGTGTGGAAGAGAAGGAAAGAGAGGAAGGAAGATAATGGAAAAAAATAAGAATTGTGACCCCTTCCTCCCTGAAACTGTGTTAAAAATTAAGAAGACCTTTCAAGCCCCGTGTTATGAAAACAGCTTGATTATACATGTTTCATATCCTTCAAAAGAAGCAGCATTTTAGCTGTCATATGAAGATAGCTGTAGGGATTGATTGTGTGAGTTTGAATCTTTTACAATGAGTGAAGCCTTAGCAAAATTGCTGTCCAGGTGGATTAACGCATTCTTACACTCAGGGTTAGACTAAGTTAGACAGAATCAAGGTTATACATCACTGGGTAAGTGTCTTTGGACCAAGAGCTTAGAGAGCCACAATAAGCTTTGGTCTGCATTCCTAGGAGTTTACTGCATTGGTATTCATCTGCTCAGCAATTCTCTTTCAATATTTGTGCTGGGGAAGGACAAACCACCAGTGAGTTCAACCAATGCATGGCTGTCTGGAAGCTCCTGCCTACCCTACTGCCACTGGAGTTTGGAGCGAGTTCAGAGATCCTGGGATTCATGCTGCAAGCAGAAGCTTTGGCCTACAGACAGACGTCAGTGCTAGGACAGGAAAGAAAGGAAACAACCGGTCCCAAACCACCCGCTGCTTAAACATTATGAACCTGAAATTACCAGCCACAATGAGAGAAGCATCTTCTTGTATCAGTCACTACAACATCCACACTGACAAGGCCGCCATCTCTCTCTTCTGGTCACTGTCCTTTTTGCAGCGAACCACTTCTCATGTACAACCACCAGCAAACCAAACATTGCCAGTTGAAAGCCCAGAGATGGATATGAATCATGTTTTATTTCCTAACACTGGGAATTGAGAACTATGACCTCTGGTTTGAACTTCTCACTGGTATGCTGGCAAAAGAAGATGAGTGATCTCACTGGTTTAGTGTACATGACATGTGGATGCACTTACTTTGCCCAGATTGAAGGTAAGTTAATTCCTTCTAGTATTCTTACCCATACCTACAGTTCCATTTTTAAGAACAAATCAAAACCAAAACCTATTACAATCAGCCCAGAAATCCTAAGTATAAGAACTCTTGTGATCTCCACGCAAGGTTTCCAGATGAATGGCCTTGCCCAAAGATGGATATGGACAGAAACATAAACTTTAACTGGCGTTGCATCTAAAACATTAGACTCCAATTAGATCTCACGTGGTATATTTATCTCCCAGTGCTAATTTTCACTCTCATATTTAAGTTCCAGGTCTCAAAGACCTAATGCTTAGACAGCAAGTGAATACCAGCTTCTCTGAAGTCACAACCCATTCAAACCTCTAATACACATTTCAGACCCATACATGTTGCAGTGCATTTGAAAGCTGAGCTCCCCTTCAAAACTTAGGATTACAGAACACAGAATTACAGGAAGAGCCAATAACTCATTTTATTACATGTCTATTAATCAGAGTATGGATTTATGTAATTTGGGATTTTGTTTACTCCACTGGTGATGCTGGGAGTGCACAACTCATAAGCACTGTTTTAGTTCAGAGAGAAGGTAGTCTTGGCCTCCTATAGCGGATTTGCCCAGGGAGTACTTGGTCCCTTTATGGCCAGGCTAGAATAAGCTAAGCAGAGTCAACTTGTCTGCCCTGTGAAACAAGCACCCATCACTAGAATGGCAAGCTGGAGAGCATGAGAGGCCATCATCTTGCAAAAGTTAATAGCCAGTGAGATCATGACTGGGATGTTTCATCCATGAACTTGACGCAGTGATGACCAAAAAGGCCAGTCCCTCCCCACACCATTAAGAACTTGACTTTCCTTAGCCACAAATGTCTGAATCACTCTGGTGACTCAAAGTGGAGCCTACCCCATCCCAGAGACAGCTCCAACTGAGTCAGGCTGGGATTAGCATACATACTTTACTCCTACCAGTGTTTTTCTGCTGAGGCACAGCTGCCACCATTCCCTGCTCAGACGCCCCACGCATACACACGCTCCTAGCAGGTTTGCTGCTCCTTGAGGAATTGGTCTTTTTTCTTTCTTTCCTGCTGGTATCTGACTGTGCTTCCTGTCAGCTGGGCTGCCCATTATAAATCCCTACTGAGCAGATGTAGTGAATAATAGATTTTGTGGCAGAGTGGACAAACTTAAAGCCGGAGATTTAAAACCCTCACCCTTTTAGGTCGATCCAAAGTGATAACATTTTGGGGAGCTGGCACAAGATGTAAAAATGCAATTGTTCCAGTTTGACCAAAGCATCACCATAAATGTAAGAAATACTCATTTAAATTTGGGGCCATTTGACCCTTTCCTGAAAGACATTTTCTTTCAGAGCTAGATGTGCTGATTTAAAGTTGAAACATTTGTAAAAGAAACATTTGGACAGCTACAGAAATGTCTTCCCTTTTGTTTTTGAATAAAGCTGTTTACCAAATGTATCCACCAAAAATCTGCAAGTCATCATCATCCCCAAAGTGCACTTTTCAGCAAACATTCTTTCCTAAAAAAGTTTCCAGCTAAATCTTCATGGCTCCTTTCGAGCATTTCTCTTTCATAAATCAGTAGCGATAGCCAGAAAGACAGCAGCCAAATAGCTTCAACAAGAATGAGGCTCATCAGTAACTGTGAATGGTTGAATAATACCCTGTATTTTCAAGATTCTATTCATCCTGAATGTCTCTAGGATAGAGATCCTATCTGATATGATCAGGATATCTGTATCCTAAGGGTACAGGTCAATTGTTCATATCTGCTCAGAATTTTGACTGGAGTTTCAACTATACATCACCTTGAAACACAGACCAATCTTACTTATAATTTGGCATTGAAAAAGCAAGATGCCTAAGACTATTGCATACCTGTCAGGCATCACAGAGAGCCTATTCCCAGCCCATGTTCCCTAGCTCAGCTGTAGTCCCTAACAACTACCTGACTTCTTACAGATACTGTTGAGGCAACTGTTTGGCTCATTCCATCTGGATTTGCCTTACAGCAAGCCCCCTTGCACAGATCTGCCTGTATCTTCCCATAGCAGGCAACAGGGACCTTTTGGAGAATGCCTTCCTCTTGTGAGGATCCCATGGCGCTCTCTCAGTGCCTTCCATGCCATAGCAGTGCCCCTTTTAAGTACTTGATTCAGGATAGAGGCAGTGCAGACAGCACCACCTGAAGCTAAGGTTGTTTGCCATTTCCCTTTTCATTTGGACATGAGTTCATAAAACTCCTCTGCAATATCATTGGTGATGTCTGTCCCCTCCCTCCAAATGGGAAAGAGTAGGATGACAGAAATGCCTAACAAAGGACAGATGTTTCTAAACCTGAGGAAACAATCCCATCCCCCCCATCCCAGTTGTTTTAAGAAGTTGGTGAATTCTCATAGCTGAAAATCCACTCCTCTGGCACGAAAGATTTCAGCCTGAATGACTGGATTTAGATTTGTTGGTGCCATAAACAACTGAAAGTGGATTTAGAGCAGTAAGAAGCAGGCGACTGTAACAACAAGCATAACTTGCTGTGCCACCTTTGCATGAAATACTGTCATCAAAATTAGCCAAGTCTCTTAAATAAAACTGAGGCTTTGTGCTCTTATTTTTCAGCTCCCCCGCAGTCTGCTCCTAGGCTCCAACTGTATCCATGTATAATCTTGTTGTTTTGCAGAACTGAGAAACTACTCTTTGAATTATAATCTCTTTAAACAAGGTTAGAGATGTCTGCTTGGCCAGCTGCCACTTTCCTCTGCCATTTGTATTTATGACATGATCGTGATGGTCCTGATACGCTGTAGCTGGCATAACCCATGTCATCATTTATACTCTGAGAAACTGTGTGGAAAATGCTACAGATGCAGAAAAGTTGGTGCTTTACACACAGGCTGAGCAATCAGTTTGTGCAGGCATCAGGGACTGTTGGAGGGACAGGGAGAAGGAAACCTCACCCTTGTGATTATGATCATAATCCCCAGGTGATCCAGAAGCCTCTCAGTGATGGACAGAAAAAAGAAAGAGAATGAGTAATTCTGGGAGGAGGTGTGCAGTGGGGAGACAGAGTAACAGCAGGGAAGTGATGCAGTAGAAAAATGAGCAAGATGAAGCAGAGGAAACAGCAGAGAAACTGAGAAATAAACATGTAATGCTGGAAAGAAATAAGGACGGGGAAAGAGAGTCAGTGCAAGGCAAGAAGGAAAGAGCACTGAGGAGAAGTGTTTATACAGATGCACAAGAAGCCAGGACGCTGGAGTGAATCCCAAACAGCTATCACGGAGGAACCTGCAGCATATCCACACTGCTGGACAGGAATGAGAACAGCAAAAGGGTCTCACCGTGAATTTCTTGTAGAGCTCATAAGTGAGGAGAGGGTTGGGCAGTTCCCTGAAGTACAGCTTGCAGAGTGACCCCACACAGTGGATGTCCTGGAGGTAAACTTCCCTCGTCAGGTCCGGGCATTGATCAGAAACAAACTCTTGTCTGAAACAATACAGGTGAATAACAGTGTAGGCAATAAGAGCTGTAGCATCCCACTGTTCCACCCTAAGTCCTCTTCTGCAGCTAGAAAGAAAATCAATATGGAAAGCAGAGATGTTTCTGCAGCCTGGCCCAGGTTATCTCCTGGGATCAGGTTCTGAGGTTTCAACTAGTCTCTGGTTTCCCTAACATAGTCCCATGAGTAGTTCCCAAATGATATAAAGACATTGCTTTGTCTTGAAGTGAGAGACAACAACTCAGCATTTGTGCTGAGACCCTCCACACCTTTCCCATTAATAGATCCAGGGGGAGATATTTTTCCTGTGTCATGGACTAATACCTGAAATGTTGTATTTCCATGTTACCAGCTTCAGAGACAGTTTGCCTTCTGCATCAGTGCAGAGCTCTGTTGGCCCCACTGTATGCCTGAGGGACTATGTCAAGGTTTAAATCCAGCTGGCAACTACATACCACATGGAAATGTACCATGCAATGTGACTGAATCCTGCTGGCACGCAGACAGATTGCCCTTACCTCAGCTTTTGTATGTTGGATGTCACTCCTGAGAGGCGGTAGATCCCATCCACAATGCCATGAGTCTCAATGAACTCCGCACAGCTCTTCAACACATAGGGGACTAGGAGAGGAAAGCAAGGTAAGATGCCCAATGAATACACACTGAGAACTTCCATGAGTCACCACAGGGGAGAGAGTTTGATGGAAGAACAGCAGAGGTTCTCTGTAATGGGAGAAATACAGGGTAAACCAAAAATAAACCCCACAAACTGGCCATAGCCAATTTGCAAGGTGAGGATATGCTACGGTTGTGCCATGCCACACTCATTGGCATATGGCAATGACTAACCCTGCAGTGACAGAAACCTGTTGCATGAAAGGTAGGGTTTCTCTCTCTCAGTTTTAGTTTTCCTTCCAGAAAAAGAAGTAATTTCATTCTAATTGAAAGCATGAGGTAAAGCATGAGGTCCTGGGAACCTCCCCCCTCCCCAAGATAGAGTTCCAGCCTCACTGAATTGTGCCAAAAAAAGTCTGATTGGCTTGGATTAAACTCAGAAAAGCATTTGCACTTCCATATAAGCCTACAAGCTCACAGTTTGGTGCTCATAAACCCTCACAGAGGGGGCACAGAGTTCAAATATCGATGAGATCTGCACACTGACAAAATCTGACATTAGCTTCAAATGAACTTCATCAACATAACCAGCCTTAAAGCTGAGAGGAGCCTGAGGCACAATATTTACATCTGGGCCTGGACCCAAAGCATATGCTTACTTTTTCCCTATTATATAGGTATAGGAAACCCTCGTCTTTTGGTCAGACCAAGCTTCCCCGTCCCCACTACTATAACAACCCTTGCTGTAACAATAACAGAAAAAGAGCCCTTCCTTATTAGGTGCTAGAAACTACTGTGTATTCAATGCAATGCTTCACACAGCCATAAGCACAAAAGTCAGTAAATGCAACAGTTAAAGTTCCCTGCTGTAATGCTGACTCTGCTGCTCTGCACGTTTGGAAAGCTGTATGGAAGAAAACAGGCTAAGCCATACATTTGGAAAGCCAGGCACAGCAGTTGCTGCATCTTTGTGACACCACAAAGATAATGCCTCTGCCTGGACCTTCCCTGAGCAATTCCACTTGAATTTCAGGACCATACTGACATGTTAAGATGTACTTCATGAGGTGGCATCCAAACACAGCACTCCAAGGACAGCCTGAACAAAAAACAGCTGGTACATTACTGTGTTTCTCACAGATGCCACTGAGGCCAGAGGTATCTCAAGAGTGGATTTGTCCCTTCTAAGCAGCCCAGAGCAAGATTCTGGTGAGAAGGGGTCCCAGGCAGGTGCCTACCTATTGGTACATCATTACTCAGCCCAGTCAGTCAGCGGAGCGCTACCCTTCTGCTCCTGACTTACCAAGGGAGGTAAAGAGATCCTCCTATGTGTCTCTTCTCTTTTGGCAGGGATACATAAGATGACAGGGGTCACTTGGGAGCCTGAATGATTCAAACAGACTAATAATCCTCAGTTAAAGAAGCCCCTCAAAACAACAGGGAAAATTTCACTTCATGGTTTTTTGAACAGGGACTCATAACGCAGGTACATCAGTCGTGCTGGGTCACAACCAAAGCCTTGGGCTGATTTTTAAGACCCTCAAGTGGTTGGTCTAAGACTAACAGGACCCAGCCTACAACAGCAATGTTCATGGGAAGCCATGAAATCAGCAAGAGAACAGGTGAAGTCTACACAGTCAAAGCTTTGTCACAGCAGTCATAGAGCTATATGATCATCTCAAGGACATTTGAAAAAGGCACATCAGCGCTTTCCAGAAGGAACATGGGAAGCATTCCTTTTACTGCCTAGAGCACCTCCTTCCTAAGAGGACTAGATAATGTGGAAGGAGACAGAGCAAAAGCATGGCATTTCCTTAAAATCCTACCAAGAAAAGCCCAAGTGACACATCAAGAAAAAGGACCTTCCTATTTCTGAGAAAGACCTGATTATCTGTAACTGCAGTAGGGAACTCATATCATATAATGATGAACATACATACTAGAAATAAAACACAGAAAGAAAATAGGCAAATGGCTTCACGCCTCTTCAATTCTGGGTGGTCAGGCTGTACCATCTTTGTGGCAGGAGCGATGCATACATGGCATGTTAAGATTTCTTTCTTGGTAGGGGTCTCTGGGAATAAATCTAATGTAAATAGCATAAAAGAAAGCTAGGTAGATCCAAGTTCACTTCAGATCCATTTGGGTGGGACGATGGGTGAAACACACTATGCTGCCTTGGAAAAGAAGATATAATTGAACAGGAAACCTATTTGATCAGGACAGGCACATGAAAGGTTTGTTTAAAAATTAAACAAACTTTCTATTGGCAAAGTTCTTACAATGGTGCCTAGCTGCTATAAAATGGGGTCCATGCCCACAGCACCCTTTATTAGGTAGGAACCTCGATGTTAAGAATAAACACACCGACTAAAACTATATAGACTGATGTTTGTTGTAACTGACTCCACCTCTTGAAAGTAAGACCTATTAAATCACACTGTGTTTTTTGCTGAGTTTGAAGTTTCCTTGGGATAAATTAGGTCAAGAGGCCTCAGGCAGGTAAGTAAACATCTTCCACACAAAGCAGAGAAGGGCAGAACCATCTATTGAGGACTGGTAAGCAAAAATAAGGGGCCTGAGGGGAATAATCTGTCACAAATGTATAAGATTCAGCCCATATTTAAAAGTGAGTGAAGACTCCACAGTAGAGACAACCTATAGACTGCAGATATGCACTGAGCTCTGCCAGTTTCTCTCACTCCAGCCCTGCAGTTTTCCCTGCTTTTCAGCCCTGAGCTCACCTATTTCTGCCAGGACCCTTTCCTCATCATATACTGAGACACAGAGCCAGATACACCAGAAAGTGTGGCGGTTTTGTGATGTCAAAACCAAACCCCACATCGGACACATTTCACTTGGAACTGAAAATCACAGGCTTTGACCTCAGATCCCTGGAGGTGAAGGGACTGCATCGGCTTCCTGCAAAGTGAGCCCCTAAATGCAGAGCTTGTGTGAAACTGGAGCACAATCAATGTTTTCTTTGAGCAGGAGCTGAAATTCCTGAGCAGCTCTGATCTCCTGCAAAGCTGAGTCTTTCGGGTACTTGGGGGAAGCTGAGGTCAGAGCAGCAGTGAGCAGCTCCCTTCCGTTTCCAGGGGGTTTCTGAGGTGGTTTGGTTATTTCAGACATGGTTCCTGATGAACCAGAACAAAGGCTGTGATCAAACCTGAATATGGGGATGTGCAGACTCTAGCATGTGCTTTACAACTGGGTTCTATCAGCATTACACATGTAAATCACAGACCTGGGTCTCTCCTGAAGGAAGATTGGGCATGGATGGGGGTTGTAGCAGTGGGTGCGTGTGTCCATGCAGGCACAGAAAGGGGTGGGTCGGGGGGTGTCCAATCTTGACACTTCTATAATTAAAACTGTGCTGGAGGCTTAAGAGTTGGAAGAGGCAGCTGGTGTCACACAGACCCTGCTTGTTCTGCCAGACAGCCAAACTGTCCTCATTTAAAAATACAATAGAAACCAGATGGAGGAGGAGAAGAGATCGCGGAGCAAAGCATCAGTCAGAAGGGAAATTGAGTTATAAACACACTGCACACAAAAGACAATACTTCTCTTCCCCTAGACAAAAATAAACCAGAAGGGCAGTCACAGTAACTCGTTCCACTCTCACTGGATAGCACCTCAGTGTACACAGACATTCACCCTCCCCAGAGTCTTTTCCATAACCGCAGCTCATGTCACCTTCTTTACACATGTGTGCTACTCCTGCAAGGTCAGGTATTGTGACTCATTCCCCTTACCAATTCCTCTAGCTTCCAGTGCCAGCAATCTGAGCATCTCTCCTCCCAGCATTATGGGATGGAGAGGGAGGGCTCTCCCTTCTCCTGTCCTCCCCAGCCATGGTGCTACCACCCAGCAAACCTCCCCATCAGCAAACAAAGCACTCTCTCTTTGCCTTCTTGACAAAGGCTTCATCTGGCACAAGACTGAGCATTTTGGATTGAAGCTTTAAGCATGTGCCTAACTAAACCACCAAGAACCTAAGTAGAAGGGAGTTCCCCCATCTAACAACTAGTGGCAGAATGGTGTCTGGGCCTCCCACCAATGCATCAAAGAGCGAGAAAGACCCTGCTCCAACAGGAGATGCAAGCAATGCCCTACAGACTTTAGTGCTGCTTCCTAGAGGAAACTGAATCTCCATGGACTACAGAAGGAACCTCGGGAGGAGGTTGCTAAGTCAGCTACCATAGCCAGTCAACGCGAATGCTGCCTAGTAAGACTGAGCTGAAAGTCAGTTAACCTGGACTGGGTCATGTCTTTGGGGTGCACTGTACTGAATTGGGCTGAATAGCAGCAGGTTCTATTTGGTTTACTTAATCCTTCTGTTGTTCTCTCAGAGGGTTCCTTGCAAGGATAAAAATGAGTGACAGAGCTACTCAGGTGCTCCTCAGTGGTTGGTTTAGGGCACACGAAGGATATTTCACGCCCTCTCTAATTTTGTTTTAATTTTAGGTCAAGTAAAGGGAGGATAAAAGCAGACCTTTCATTTCACCTGAAATACCAGTTTTTGGATGTTTCACTTGCAGGAAATAGTTTGGTTGTCAGTTGTTTTTTTTTTTTATTTCCCAAAAAAATGAATCCTGTGTCATAAAAAAATAAGTGAGCATTTGGTTTTGTTACAGAGTAGCATTTTTTAAGCTGGCTTCCATTGCCCTCAATAGCAGGGCATGCTTCCTCTCACGCTATGTCAATAGCATGACAATAAAGGTCAAAATAGTCTCTTGTTTCAATTTAAATGACTAAATTAGGAAATACTTCTTCCTAAAAAAAGAAGTGTTTCAGTCTGTACCAAGCAGGAGTTGTTATTTTGTACAAACAAACCCAACCAACCGGTACACATTATGGAACATACTCGTAGATCAACTTGGCCTTCTAATCACAGGAAAGGAACAGCATTGTATAAATGGCAACATACTTGAGAGTCAGCATCTCTGATATGACATTTTTCTGTATTTCCTGATGCTTCTTACTTTAAATCACGATGCTGATTCACTAGATTTACTTTTTATTTTTGCTGATCTTGTCTGATTTTAGGCAAAAGTTTGGCTGAGAAAGATTCCAGGGAAAATCAGATTGTGCTCTCCTCCCTGCAGCAGTCAGAATTCCAATTTGCCTCTCAGTTCACAGCCTTAATCCATGGCAGCTAAGGGTAAATCCTGCCTTGCCCTCATCTCCTTTCCTTCCATTTCCTCCTTTTCAGCAGTGGCTGGAAGGGACCACAGCATTCGAAGTCACTGCAGAGGATCTCTCCTGCTCAGAGATGGAGTTGGCAGAGATGGGGAAGGGGAGGGTTTGCCCTGCCTGGATGTAACTGCTACAAGGACAAACAGAGGGCCTCAGTCTCCAGGATGTCTATGCAAACTTTTCACCAGCACTAAATTCGTTTCACAGAAGAAGAAAAAATAAACTGCCCCAACACCAGATTCCAATGTTTAGTTTGGCTGTTAGCACTGAGCTACCACAACCCCCTATGCACACACACACCTGTGTTTGTGTAGCGTAAGATGGCTAAACAATACCAAACAAGCTTAAAACCAAATCCTCCTCTCCTCGTCCCCCTTAGCTGCCACAAATACAGATAAAAAGAGAGGAATAGCCGGCGCCAAGGTGATCCTGTCTGCGTGGACAGCACAACTGAATCACCATGTAAGTCATATGCTTCATATTTGTTTTCCCTTCTGCTTCTGTGGGAAAAGTCTCTGCAGCGTTACGAAGGTTAGCACAACAGTGCCATTCCATGCGATGAAAGCACTGTCCTGAACACATTGTGATCCTGGTGGGCAAAGGCATAGGAAAAATGGATCTCAGGTCTGTCAGATGCTGTGAGCCATCACTCTCCATGGCCTGGGTGGGAAGTGGAAATGCTGAGCACACTGGGATGTGGTACACGGATGCATTTCAGCACAGCCTGCAAGCCCAGCCTGAGTTTGAATGAAGTCAATGGCACCACTATCAAGGGGTTTATTTCCCATTGATATTACACCCAGCTTACATCTCACACTCCTAAATAAACCATATAGGAATACCCCATTTTCCAAAGCAGATCTGACAACTGTGATGTTCCAGGGAGAAACAAAAGGGCCCATGGCAGATCTAAGAGAAAGCACTTCCGAAGCAGGCATTGAAAGCTGAGTCTCAACACCAGTGGTCATCATACCCCTCTGAAACCTCACTAGTACCTTGACATAGCTGGAAAATTCTGTCATGCAGGCACTTTTGAGAAGAGTTTGTACTAAATAAGAGAATAGTTTTGTTAGGAAAACATCCTGCTGTGGGTTTCCTGCAAAAAAAGACCAGATAACTGAACAGGATATCTCCACTCCTAACTTTTATGACTCTGGTACAGCCACCACAGAAAAGAGTAACTTTGGTTCTGCAGGCAATGAGCTGTGCACGTCCTCAGCTAACCATTTGAACCCTAACAGCTCTGATCCACAGCGTTTTGTACAGTACCTTGCTCACCACATCACAAGCAACTAGGGTAATTCACTCTGGAGGTAGGGGAAATAGGACAATTTATGCTGTCTCAGAAAAGGGACTTGGGTACAAGCATAGAAAGATCAGAATAGCTTTGGATCTGCATGTAACGTATCAATCTCTGTCTTGGTAAATGACTAGATACTATGAGGATAAGCAGGCTGTGAGACCGGAATTCTGCTGCTAACCTAGCTTCTGATGAGACATACAAAACCCACTACTGAATCCAAACGCTTCATCAGCTCTGATAAAGCGTGGGAATGAGCAGGGCAATGGCAATGCTGCAGCACAAGGGAAGCAATCTGCAAAGGAAGAGTGTGGCTAAATGTGGCTGAATGTTGAGCACTGGGATGTACAGCCAGTGATGTAGGCTCCATTTGTAGTCTTTGGACTGCCTGCTGTCTCTCATCCAGATCAATAAACAAGCTTATGAACTGCAGGTGTCACACTGTCTGATGTTTTCCTTCCTTTCCCTACTCACTTCTTAAGCATAGACATCAACATAAGCCATGCTAACCTACTTAACTGCTGGCAATAAAGCAAGGAAAATATATGGACTTCATGAGGGTTTCTTTTCTCTTCTCAATGGATTTTGACCTATGTTTTCATTTACAAGAGCTTCAGAAACAAGTTAGAAAGCAAACAGTTCTCAGTCTCCATCTTTTACCTGATCCTGCTAGCTGATGCAGACTTGCTCGGTTTCTTACAGTCCCAAAGTTCCTCTAGAGGTGACTTGTAAACTATTAACACCCATTTATTGACTGTAAAAAGAGTGTAAAAACCAACATCTCCCTTGACACAAGGGAGCTCTCACGCGGGATTCTTGGGATCCCAAAACCTGCAGAAAGGCAATTCAGGTGGATCAATGCATACTCCCTACCTGCCTGTCAGTGTTACTTTGTTCCTTATTCCTTCTTAACCCTGACTTCAGTGTCTCAGGCAATAGAGATTCCATATGTCTCTTTATAAGGAAGCCTTTTGGGGCTATTAGAAATAAATTCTGGGTGCTTAGATCTTGACATGTACCTGGAAAATACCAGTGTGAACAGTTTTGAAGTCCTTTGTACTGTGCCTTTCACAAACACCACCTCCATACCCTGAAATCTCTAGCAGTCTCTATAGGACACAGAGTTTGTCTGTGGTTTCTGTGCTGTTCTGTCATGCCATGTCACCATTAGACAGACCCTTCTTCCATTTTCATAGTGATGGCATGCTGGTGACACAGCAACATATCCTTGGGAGGCTTCAAGAAAAATGCTGCTGCTGGTGAAGGGACAGGGTGAACCAAGGAGCTGGGAAGTTGTCCCATGAGCTTGGGTGCTGCAGTTCTCTCTGCCATACTTTCCCAGGAAATTTCTACTGACCCTTTGAAGGTCCAAGGATAGGCTGGAGGTCCATCGGCGCTCATGGTTCTCTTTCAACACTTGTTGCATTAGCAAGTAATTTAAAGGCATATATAATGGCCATTCCCAAGCTTTAAAGCGTACATCCAGCTGTGCCAGCTAATGCAGAATGGCAGTGCCCGTGAGCTCAGGTGTGTGGAAAGGAGGGCCAAGCACCCCATTGAGAGATCAGGTTAATGTTTGGCAGCAAGGTATGAATTAACTGAGAAGCCTGTCGTGGACCAAGCTCTCATATGGATGACAAATTGTATGGCTGAACCTCAGAGCACAAATTTATATCTCTTCCATTAGTTTTACTTTGCACTGATGGACTGATGCAGCCTGACACTGGATTATGCAGCAATGTTCTTCCACTCAGGCTACTCTCTGATCTTGCCTCTAGGGCTTTCCTATTGGAGAGTGGTACAGCAGTTTCCAGAGGTTATCCCAAATGGGCTGTTTTATGGATAGTCAACAACTTAGGGCAAAGAGCAGGGAGAATTGATGAGGATCGTTATGTGTCACAGAGAGATGAGGTGCCTAAACACAACCCCGTAAAAACTGCAAATGAGAAGTGAAAGGCAAATGAAAACAGACTTTTGAGAAAAAGTAAATAAGCTTTTATGATGTCAATCCAACTGAAAACAAACACGCAAAGGCACTAGAAATAATCAGCCATTATAATTTGGAGCCAAACAGCACAAAATCCATTCCATCTTTGCTCAATTGCTGAGCATGTATTTAGTCCCAGTGTTTTCACTACAAGGCTGTCTGGGCCTGACCCAAAGAACTGCACTCATACAAAAAACCTCATTGAATTCAGCAGGGTTTTCCACAAGAGAAAAAAGAAATGAATCTGTTTGTCCTACTCTCTCTTACCTTTCCTGTGGCATGCCAATACTGGGTGTAGGAATGATAGGAGCATCCTCACCAGCTTTACAGGGCTGGTTTGAGGCTCAACACAGAGTAGAGAACTAAGACTGCTGCTGGCAGCAGAAGGTCACCTCAAAATGCTCCTCCCAGCCCTGCTCAGAGGAGGCTGAAAACAGGTCAGTCTTTATTTGCAGAAGATTAAGCTGTGAGTGACTTGGTGTCCTGGGTTCAGCTGATACTTGTCTGGGGAAAGGAGGTGCTGTTCCACCCATCCTAAGTAGTGCCCATGGCATATGAGCACCACAGCCTCTGTGTCCTAGCAGCATGGAGAAAATTCTGCCAGAAGCAGCACCGTGGTCAGACACACAAACCTCTATACATAAATAAATGTATATCTATGCATATATAGCATATATGTGTGTGCATATATATCTATGTAGAAATACATGCATATACTCATGTATTTTTACATATGTAAAAATACATTTTCACATATATGCATTTTTACATATATGCATTTTACATATATGCATTTTTACATATATGCATTTTACATATATGTATTTTTACATATACAACTATATTCATATATGTATGCATCTATGCATGTGTAAGAGGTTTCATGTGCATTACCAGGAGGTTCTTCTTAGAAAAATAGCTTTTTTATAAGGTGTCAATCAAAGCCTAACACCTAAAGGTGGCATTTACAGAGTCAAAAGCTGCACAAGCCTGGTGCCATAGATCTGGGGTATACACCAGTACATGCTGGTGTTCGTGCTTGCTGAAACTTGCTCTGCCAGTCATGAATAAGCCATTGGCACTGACACTTTCTCTGTTTTCCTGCCCCAGGCAAAGTGCATTTAGCTACTGCATTGCCCTGTGTGCTGCTACTGTGCTGAAGGCGTTTCTGGGTGAAGTACTTACTCTCTGCCAAGGGAAGCTGTTGTTTTAGGATGGATCCCTCAAGCACACATGGATTTCTACATCAGCAAATCCAGAAACAGCCTCAGTGGATTGGTCTCACTTGGTAGCTAAATTAAGAAGGGCAGCCCTTGGCTATGGGTCATTTTGGCTACACCTTTTCATCTCCAGATGCTAAAGTCCTCTAAAGTGTACCTTATAGCCTCGTCCACAGGGACTGTATTTTGCTTTCCACACACAAGGGAGTGTAAAGAGCTCTAAAAAGAAGCTGCTGAGCAGCCTGGCTCCAACATCTGAACGTGGTGCTGCACCTTCAGGGCTTCTTTCAGAAACAGCAGGGAACACAGCACTGCTCCATCTGCCAGCCTTGTGGCAGATCAGCACTTCACATATGTTGCAAGAGGGCAGCTCCCCTGCTCTCCAAAGCCTGCGAGAACCATCAAGGACAGCAGAGGAGGCAGAACAGCATTTGCAGATGCTGTCACACAACCTCCCAGCCTTCTGGAGGCTGATGCTGGGCTGGGATTGTTTAGAAGAAAACATTTCCTGCCATGCTGTTTGTGTCTGTCTCCACCCCAGGATGTCAGCACATAACTACTGAGATGCACCCAGAGCGTACAGCATGGTTTCTCCAAGGCTGACCTGCAGCGACTGGACCTCTGTGAGTGTCTGCCAGAGGGGTTAAGGGCATCAGAAAGAGAAACTGGTCCTGCCAGGTCAGAGATGAAAGGAGGCACAATATGACTTTTACAGGAGAAAAGAAATAAAGCTGAATAAACTATTACAGCAGGATGCTATCTTCTTATTTCCCGAAAAGGCTCGTAACCCCTCAACTAGGAGGGACAAGTCAGGAGAGATACCTACCTGTGCCTATAGAAAAATATCTATAGGTATCTATCTATATCTGTCCTTGATAGGACAAGGGGTGATGGGTTCAAACTTAAACAGGGGAACTTCAGGTTAGATATAAGGCAGAAGCTCTTCCCTGTGAGGGTGCTGAGGCGCTGGCACAGGGTGCCCAGAGAAGCTGTGGCTGCTCCATCCCTGGCAGTGCTCAAGGCAAGGTTGGACAGGGCTTGGGGTAACCTGCTCTTGTGGAAGGTGTCTCTGCCAGAGACAGGGGGTTGGAACTGGATGAGCTTCAAGGTTCCTTCCACCCCAAACCATTCTGTGAATCTAAGATTCTATAAGCAACTCTTCTTTGTATTCCCAAGGCCCTCCTGCTCTCGGTGACGGCAGTTGTCCCCATGGCTTTCCTCCCCCGCAGAAACCCCCCCCAGTTCCACATGGGACACAGGCCTCTCCCTCCCTTCATCTTTCAATAAATACACATGCCAGGGGTTATCAAGCTAAGGGTCATTCTCAGTGCTAACAATGGAAAAATAGCAATATCCAGCTGTTACTAAAGCAGTAAATCTGGTCACTTTGCAATCGGACTCCTCAGTTTCCAAGCCCCCCAATGGATTCCTGATATATTCCATATTTTGCTCTTTGTTTTCCATTTGTCAAAGGACAGGCTCTGAACCAGTGTGAAGAAAAACAACCTTTTCACCCCACCACCACACTATCTCTGCTCCAACTCAGGCCAGGTAGTGCTTATCATTTCCTCTGCACGGCAAACACCAGCGTGCATGCGTTTCCTGCCTCCAAGTCCTACACTGCAAGCTGACATTGTTTTCAAGGCCCCCCTCTCTTGGAGGCAGGAGCAGTTCTGCTTCCTGTTGATGTCAGGCCCCTCTTCCTCCCAAAGCAAATGGGCTTCCTGCTGGCATCTGTGTCCTTTTCCATGAGGACTAGCTGGAGCCATTTTCCTACACAGTGGCTGTGCGGTGGATGGAGGGGGAAGGTGGTGGAGACAGGGATATAGTGGGGGGGGAGGGGGAGCATGAGTGGATGGCTTTTCTCCTAATAGAGTTGAAGAACATCTGGGTAGCCTCTCAGTGAGGAGGAGGGAGAAGAGATAAGAGGTCAAAACAATAGAGCTATGTCTAAGGGATGCTGGTATTTGCAAGCACCAGAGAAATCACTTATTAGCAGAGAACATCAGAGACTAATTACAGCTGCCGATTTCCCACTGCTAAGGAATGTAAGCTCACAAAAGGAAAGCTGCAGCCACAGCCCCTTTGCTCCAGCAGCACTGTCATAAGCTGCGGGAGATGCCAAGACCTTTACACCAGACCATTGCCTTCATTTGTATTCTTTCAAATGGAGGAATCTCTACCACTGCCAGCACTTTTTAATCAACAGTGGAGAAATTGGATGAAGACTGCAGAACACTGCTTACACCAAGCTGCAGGCTGCCATTACATGAGCCATCGCCCCAGCACAGAAGGCAAAACCAGACACCATTTCGGACCTCCCCTGGTCCATGGCATTCAAGGTTTGCATTTCTCCCATTAGAGAAGCTGATGGGCTCATGCCAGCTCCCACCAGGAGGTTATCAATTCACTTCAGAGTGTAAAAAACAGCCAGTAATGTGTGATTCCAGGCTCTGCCATGGTGAGGACACACAAGAGGACAGAGCACGAGGAGCACAGCCAGACACGGCAGTGGTCTTGCCTACCCTCTGCAGTGTTTCAGCCACGTGGGTACCACAACATCACACCAGGGCAAGGAGCTGGCTTGCATTAGGACATGTTCTTCTGAGGTTTACCATGACTGGGGAAATACAGTTCCTCAGTGTTTTCTATACCACATCTAAAACTATGGGCAAGGAGGAGGGAGGGGGAAGGGGTTTACTAAGGCATCCCTAGGAACAACCAGAACAGGTTCCTTAAAGTCTCAGCTACTGCTCCTAATGGTCCTCTGGAATGAATTTCACGTATATTTCAATAAAATATATTGTTACAATGTGGTTTTTCCCTTATTTTCCAAACAGTTTCTTGGTCACCTTCCTGTGTCACTCTCGGAACTAAGCAAAGGCATACACTTCCTATTTCAGGCCATACAAAATTACTCCAGCTATATGCAACTGCAGCCAGCAGCAGATGTGGCCCCAAGTCTGGCCAAAAGCTGATGGAGTTGCAAAAGAGTGAACTGGGGCTTACTTTTCCTCACAAGAAATTCTTACTCAAGGTCCAATTGCAAAACATGGATGGCTGGGTGCAGGTGTGGGATGCCGAGGAAAGAAGCCCACCTATGTTCTCACAGCAGAAGTTATCCAGGGCTGCTGAAACACAGAGTGTTCACACTTAGGTAAGCGTTCCTGGATGCAGAAGATGCACTCTGCACAGCTAAACTCAGCTGGAGCAGTGCCACTGCTCCCACATGAGTGTGGGATAGGGGACCAGGAGAGGAGAATTCCCTGTGCTTTTTAAGGAGCTCCAGCCTATAGAATGCTAGTGGCTTTCCTGGAAGTTGCCTAACAGCATCAGTTAAAACCTGTGAATGCTTTGTTGGGACCCCATTTCCACAGGCATTTTGGGAGCGAAACCACTCTTTGATGAAGACGCACGGAAGAGAAACAGGCTAAATCGAGCTTGCATTTTCTTGCACTCTCTTTTAGCACAGCTTGCTATTCGTGAATGAACTACCTCAATCCCTCTTCAGCAACGCACTGACCAGGAAAAGGGCGTGGGGTTATTAATGGAAAAATCCTTGAATCTTTTAGCCCTGTAGCGTGGCTACAGTTACAAAGAAAACAGGATACCAAGCTGCATGCGGGGAGGAGGAAGAGAAAAGGAGCAGAACCTCTAATGATCTACAGGGATTGACTCTCAATGAAGAACAAAGTGGTGGTGGCAAATAGGCACAGCTGGCCTACATTACAAGGAGAGGAACGACTGCACACAGTAATAGTCTGCATGGGGTATAAATATCACTGAGGGAATTCTGGATGATCAAGGGGTGGTAACTGGGAGTGACTGAATTAAATGATGAGGGTAAATTTAGGTTGAACGGTAGGAAAAACCTCCTAAGAGTGAGACATAGCATCATGTCGAATTGCCTTCTCAAGGCATGGAGTGGGAGCCATGCTGCCCGGACATTTAAAATCTGGCAGGAGATTACCCTAAAGGGAATGGTCCTGCACAGGCCCCTGTGACAAGGACAAAACAATCTCATTGGCCTTCCCATGTCGCTATCAGGAGATGCCACATCAAGATCCCCTGGAAGAGCTTGATATGCTCATTGTAAAGGAAAGCATATAGTGCCAGCGCTCACTACAACAAGGGACGACCACAACCAGCAGCTGGAGTTTAAAATGGATCCTAAAGCATGCAGGAAGAAAGACTCCTTGAAAGTCTTCCAGCAGAATGATTTCCCAGTGGCCAACTGTGCATTTTTCAGGATCAAAATGCTTCACTGAAACTAAGGGATCCAGTTCAATTTGTTAACCAAAGAAACACTCAAATGTATTTTTTCTAGCAGGTGAAATGTGTTCACTTCTATTTCATTATTTTCAATGTATTATAACCTTGGAGGGAATTTTTATTTACAAGAAGTTTCTGCTTCTTTATTCTGATTCTGGATAAAAGGAAGTCTTGTGGTAGGGGAAGATGGAGAGCAATGAAAAACAGGAACTGGCTGTGATGGATATCAAGTGATGCCATCAGTGACTGGCTAGTGTTTGCTCCTCTCTGTACACTTCTGTGGATGGCAGCACCACTCCTTGCAAGTTGAAGGGCAGAAAACAGTGTGTTTCTTGTCAATGAACGAGAGAAAAAGGAGGTGAATGTCTCAGGGTTTGCTTTTCAACCTCAGGACACAAGAAATCCCTCATTTGATATCTTGCTTCTATCTCACGTCTCCCATTGTTAGGATAAAAACTCAGCACAGTCTCACAGAATGTGCTTTGCTTCCGTCAGCAAAAATCTAAGCCCTTGGCAAGGAGTCATGAATTAACAGAGGATAAGTATGGGGTTTGTCCCATAGGTGCAAAGAAATGAGAAACAGAAAAGAGTTGGCAGCTTGATGTCACGGAATTGTTAGTGGAAGAGCTAAGGTTAGAGCCCATGCCTCTGTTTCCCTCTCCGTAACTAAACCACACAGCCAGTTTTCTTGTAGCTGAACTCCTGGCAAATAGAAACTTACCTCCAGAAGTTCCGAAGTTGGGAAAGCACACACAGATCGCAATAATCACTGCCCCAGGAAGGCAAGGTGAAACTTTCACACGCATGTGCTTTACCAGGAGAGGCTCCCTTCTTCCAGAGCTCCCGCCAAAACCCTCCCTACCCAAAATTCTAGCCAAAATCTGGGCACATGGATAAAAACCATAGAAGGACATTTGACTCGTACATCACCAACCAGATTCCTGGAGCAACATTTGTGTTGGCTGTCCTAAAAACTAGCCTTGTAGGAAAAGAGCAGACTTCAGTGCCCCTGTGCCTGGGAGTGTTTGGAACTGAATCCATGCTTTGTGGCTTGGTCTCACTTCTAATTCTTTTCTCTTTTTTTTGTCCTCTTGAATGGCTTTCTCATAACTAAATACCACAATAATGGAAAGAAGCTACCCAGAGGCCATCTGGGGAGAAACAGCATTATTTCTGATCATTTCAGGGAAGAGAGATTGGTGGGGGGTGGGAGGATAGGCCTGAATGCACTGGAAAAGATGTCCTGTCTGTCCGCTGATCAGTTATACTGAACATCTTGCATTCCCTCATTTCTGACTTCTTCCATCTCCTCAGCCATCCATTGGTTTCTTGCTTTATCTTTCATTTTCATTTCACAGGGCATTCCATTTTCAGCATCATTTTCTTCCCAAGGAGACCAAATTCAAGTCCCACCCTTGGGACCTTGAATGAGGTTTAAAATCCTTCCCCAGCAAAAAGGCACTGGGATCTGGCATTTACGATTCAGGCCCGTATCTTCCAACTGCGGCTCTAAACTGAATCAAAGACTTTTGTTCCTAGCTTTTGTTCCCAGCTTTTGTTCCCTTCTCTGCTGCCTTGAAATGTCAGCAAACATGAAGGCTTTGTTGATGCCATCAGGGTGGTCTGCCTGCTTCCCACGCTGGGCATGCAGATTGGGTAGCTGCGGAGCAGTCAGCAATTCACTGGGTGTCTCCTCTAGGATGTTGCTCCTCACACCAAGGCAGTGGCCTGGAGCAGCAATGCTGCCATGAAATCAACAGCAAACAAATCCACCTCCAGCTGCCCTGGCTCACACAGGGACACACAGGCTGTTTGTTTCAAACCAGCAGCTGCCGATGCTGCCAGGGGGACAGGAAGCCATGCTGGGAACTCAGCGCTCTCCTCGGATATTGGGATGGATATCCACCCCTTCAGACATTCCTTGCTTTGTCTGGAGGAAGGCTCAAAACATCTGCTTTGCTGCTGCCTCCTGAGCCAACAGACTGCAGGGCTGTCAAAGCGTACAGCCCTCGCGGCTGCTCTAGCTCTCTGCTCACTTCCAAGTGGAGATAGTTTCTCTCAAGTCCAAATGGGGGATACAGGCATGTCCTTCCACAGACACCTCCTGTCACCTGGGGCTGCACTGAGATGGCCTGGGACATCCCTGGATACTGTCTGTTCCTTGGTCAGCACTGACTGCACTGCAGGGTAGGGGCAGACAGCACTACTGGCCATGCTGACCAGTGTTCCCTGAAAGGTTATAGGAGAGCCATAAGTACTTTGGGAATTACCCACAAAATGTGTCTGCCTGCTGTCACAGCATCACAGGAGGGATGGGGATAAAGATAGGCTGTGAGTCAACTACCAACCACAGGCCATATTCACTTTCAGCCTGTATTGCCCAGCATGGGTTGCCTTAGCATCATCACTCCTCTGCCCACCCAAAGTGTTTGCATCAATGGGGATCCTCAGGGATTCCAGGACGTTTGTCCTGGCCTCTCTGCTGTTCTGAAATGATGTGTTTGGCTCCAGCCTAGAAAGCCTGAGTAGAGCTGCTTTATTGCATTTCCCTGGCAGATATGATGCTAAGGATGTGATCGTACTTAGGAATGAGCTGAGGCTCTTCCTGCTCTGTGCTCCGCACCTCTTAGGTTCAGTCGATCTTTTCCTACCACAGTGCTTTTCCCCACTGTTTGTTATTAATTCATTTTCTCCAATTACAGAAGACAAGGCCCTGGCCAAAGAGGAATTTTGCAGCATGTCTCAAAAAAATCACATTTGTCTGCAGCTTGGCTTCATTTAAGGAAGGTCATTCTGTGGTCAAGCACTCTCAAAACAAACAATGCCTTGTCTCCAGGTCTCCAGAACCTCACATCCAGGCACTGTCATCGAAGCTTTCAACTTGAGTGCTCCTCTGATACATATCCAACCTCACAAGTACTCCCTCAACAGTCTGTCCTTCAAAAGGTTTAGGCCAACACAGTCTACTCCTGTTGGAGTTGATGCTGCCACCATCTTCAATATATGACAGCAAATGACAACAGTGCTATCTGCTATTGACAAATACACCTAAATTTGGTTCTTTTGGGGTTTTTTCACTCTTTAGACCAGCTGTGTTCTAGTGCATCCCTTGGACTTCCCTGGAACTCATCCATGGCTCACTGCTGGCAAAAGGGGAAGTGTGGATATTGTGAAAGCACTTTGACACAGGGCTGATTCTCAAGTACCCGTGTCATGTAGACATTGCTTTTGTTCTGCTGTTTCATCATAAGCCTCTTTACAGCTGGGAATACTTGCTGCATATGCAGGTTTGAAGTACTTCCACATTAGTGGGCTGCAGCATCCCAGATTTATACTAGTGTCAGTGAGGTCAGAGGCTGGACCGATGCCATGCAGCCTGTGCTTCTGGAGGAGCTCAATGGTAAGAGGCAAGATGCTGAAATGGAGGCAAGGTGTCAGGGTGCTGCAAGGTACTGCAAAAACTTCTCAGAGCCATAGTAACAAAATAAAGACACCCTTTCTCTGCCAGCATGCGAATCTCTTAGACTTCTTGTGTCCCACTGTGAGCAGGGACATGTGTTCCCCACTTGAAAGGACACATGGGGTGCCAAGAGCAACACTCTAGGGAAGGTGTGTGGTCCAATGTTCCTAAGTGGATCCCTTGGCTTGGACAGCCCTGCTCCATCCAACTTTGCCACACAGGCCTGTACTTTCCCTTCTACCCCATAGCTTCACTCAGGAGTTGGGTGTGGGACATCCAGTCAGGCCAGTTGTGCCTCTGACCTACCTGAGCAGAATAGGAAAGGAGGGAGACACATCAACATGAATCCATGAAGTACAGATATAGCTGTCATGGAGTATACACCAATGCCCATGTGCCCTGGGCACAGCTGCTCCCAAGTGGGGTTAGAGCCTAGTTTCACATGCAACATTTGGGTCATCCCAGGTTTCAGGATGTCTTGGGATAGAGCTGGGAGTCAGTTGTATGAATACGAGACATAACGCACGGCCCTTGAACTGAAATGCTGGTTACAATGGCATGACTTGACAGCACAGCCTGGTTCATAACCTCCTTGGGTTTGCAGTGTGTAAGCAGGCATTTGGGTGGATAGTGACTTGTTGGACTCAGGCTGGAGGGGAAGATGGCAAAGTAGGTGGGAGTCACACTCAGGTGTACATCAGCAGGCTTGTCCTGCTTAGAAGAAACAAAGGAAGCATTGCAAAAGAGAGCAGCATTCCCGGGGAATCTGCTTTTGAATCTGGCTTGCCTGGCCATGACCGGAGACTTCTTTATAAATTGCATCAGGAAGACGGCACTGGCCAACAGAACACAACAGCTAATCTTAAAATGTGAAGAATATCCATTATGCGCTCAGCTAGTGACATTTTAAAGCCTATAATTTTTTGCATCTGTAGTCTCCTGGCCTGTAGTGTTTTACTCTCCCTTCGCTTGGAGCCAGGCTAAAGACAGACTCAGATAAAAATCCTGCAGATGAACACTCAACAGGGAAATTGAATTCAGGCGTCTGTACTTCAGAGCAATAAGAGAAGAACCAGTTCAAAGTGAGCTGGGCATCTTCATTTCCCACTTTGGGCAGAAAACAGCAGAGGCCAGTGCTGGACCTCCAGAATATAAACCTAGCTGGCTCCTGAGATATTGAGAACTCAAGTGCAACTCAGGTCAGTTTTGTGGACCTGTAGACCTTTGTGAACAACAGACACAAGGCTTTTTTCTTCTGATTTCAGCTTTTGTTTGGGAAATTACTTTGGTTCGGTAGCACTTGGGTAACCTCGGTCCTCTTTTGCAGGGAGTCCAGTCCTTCTTGACAGGAATCTATACAGGCGGTTGGTAAAAGAGAATTGGGAAAGTGTGAATTGGGGAAAAGAGAATGTTATAACCTTGCTAGCACAAAGGCAAAAGCCATTGTGCACACAGCAATTTAGAAGCAGCAACAGTGAAATCCTTTGAAGGGAAACAGCAGTGATTTTTATTATTGCTTTATATGAGTTCAGAACGCTGCAAAGTTAAACAAAGCAATTATAGAGCTGTGTCTTTGAGCTGAATCAGGTATCCAAACATCTGGGGACTGCAAAATCCATCAGGAAATATGGACAGATGAGACACATCAGGACAGGAAGGTTCAGGGCTGCCACTGGAGAGACAAGGAACAGCAGGAGATTCCTGCAGCTTCTTCTGGGTAAGAAATGTTAGTGCTACATGGATGTGTACACTAAACAAAAAGAAGAAAAAAAAGAGAGGACTAAAAAAGGTTTTTGCTAGCCTCCTGCTGTTCTGTGTCTTTCTCACTTCGTTCTGATCTCTCTGTACATGTCACTGGCTGGCAGGATGACTGCTTCCTGATTCATGATTTCATATTTAATTCTTTCTATAGAAAAGGAATTTAAAGGAAATTATTACAAATGGTTTGGCCACACTGCATCAAGTCATTGGAAACTATTTCATTACGCCTGATGGGGACTTTTTTTCCCTCCTTTAAGAGAAAAGCTAGATCCTTTCCTGAACGCTTTCCAGACTTGAGCTATTCACAGATTGCAATGTGCAAGGCAAACACAGCCCAGGCCTGGAAGAAAGAGGCTCTCATACCGGACACCCCAGTAGCTCGGGGCATTGCAGGCGGTGTCCTCGGCAGTGTTTCCTTTCAGAGAGCTGTTGCTGCATGAAAATGCTTTGGGTGTAGCAATCCTGTGCTCATCCCACAGGCACTTCATGAAAGAGGCGACTGTTCCATGTTGGGAATTCAGAGAAACCTCTGGCCAGCAGCGGCTGCTGGAGGCGCCCTGATTAAAGCCCCATTGTTTTGCCCACTCCAGCGGTCCTGCTAAACCACTCCCTGGTGAAGCTTCTGTCTTTCCAGCGGTTTGGGAAGAGGCAAGTAAGTAAATATGGTCGTTGCTGGGAACAACAAAGATTGGGGGAAGCAAGAAAAGAGGAAGCAACAACAACAACAAAAATCCTTTAAAGCACTATGTTTCAAAGGCAGATGCCAAGGAGCTGGGTTTCTGGGCTGTGTTTCTTTTGTGTTTCTGACTCCTGGATCTTGCTGTACTAAGGGGCCTGAGACACTAACGAACACATTGCAAACGCAAGAAGGGGTGTTGCAGGAAAAGGGCGTTGAGATCATGCTTAATCAAACTTCCTTACATTTTGATAGCTACAGCACTGCTTTATATGTCAACCATCTCTTTGCCTTTGCAGTTCTCTGCAGCCAACACAGCTGAACCACACACTTCACGCCAAGATCCATATCCTGATGTCAGTACATGGCTGATGGGTTTCAGAGAATAAAAAAGCCAAGCTAAGTTCATCTCCTTGCACAGGTCTATTCCAAAAGGGAACAAAGTACATGATCTAAAAGCAGGAATTTACTGGAGACTGCAAAATCAGAGAAGTTTTGTTTCCAAAGCAAAGGAAGCTGAGGCACTGCATGCCTTCAGCAGGCAATGAAGCTGAGCACGTTTGAATGTTAAGTATTGAAAGCTTATTCAAGCGAGACAAAGCTGTTCTTGCTCACACCCGTAGACTCTGGAACTGATCAGAGACTGAAGCTCATTTTAACATCAGTTAGGCACCAAAGGGGGAATTAAAAAAGGAATTAGCTGATGAAAAATGCATCGCAATGCAGTAACTCACTGGCATCTCCTTGCACGTCCCAAAACCAAGCTTGGCTCAAGGGCTGAAAGGAGCCAGAAAGAATTCCCTCACCTCTCACCCTGGCTCACTTTTGGATAAAAATCTGGAAGAGGAGTTTTGGATAACATGGGTTGTTGTCACTGTGACCATTACACTCCACTGTTTCTCATAAACACTGTTCTTGTCTGTCCTCTGGCTTTCTGTACCCAGAAAAGCATCTCTTCATCTACTCTACCCCTACTAGCCAAGCTGCTAGGATTTGTAGTCCCACTCACAGCCCTCTCTCTTCTACCATTCTCTCTTCTACCAATTGGCAGTCTCCAGCTGTTCCAATACAGACAGTTTTGCTCTCAGACCAGTTTTTCCAACCTTCCCCTCCTCCGTTTCAAGCATGTTGGAATTTCCTTACATGCTTTCTCCACTCCACCTTTGCCCTTATTCCCTTTGCCCATTTGTTCCCTCTGGTCTCTTTTCACTTCTCTGCCACACTTTTCCTTTCCAGCTGTTACTTTGGATGCAATATCACTAGCTTCTATCCATAACCTAAGGTTGGGCCTGGTCCAAAAGCAAGAATCAATTGAAATTGTGGCTGGTGACTTGCAAGAGGCTCCTTTCCATAAGCCAGTAATGAACCATATCCTATGGCATGCAAAGAGAAAGCTGTGTTGTTGCATATTCTCCCTTCTAAACCAGGGACTATAAAATGAAGACTGCAGCCTTGCAGAAAGTCCTTGCAGCACTTTTATTTCCCCTGCCATCCCCCCCACTCTTGTTTTGTTTTTGCAAGATTAACAGAACTAAAGACAGCATCCTGGCCAAATTCCAGTTTAGGATAATCTCTTCTTCTATTTCTGATAGATACTGCATTGTTTTTCCATTTCCTAAACCCAGAGGTCAGGTGGTAAATGCCTGTCAAGTTCCCTTCAGTGCTAAAACATCACGTATCAAGGCAAAGACCTCACTAACTCAGAGGGAAGCCCTAGCAACCTTGCTCTCTAGGTATATAATGCCACATTGGTGTTCTTACACCTCCCTTTGAGGATCTTGGTATGGGACCTGCCTGAGACAGGCAAGCTGGGCAATCACCATCCTTTTCTGCCTTCACTGTCACCTAGTGTGGCAGTCCCACAGGTATAAGAGCTGTGACCCTCCACATTTGATGATAATAATAATAAGCCCAGTAACAATACTGAGGACTTGGTACCAAAAAGAGGATGATATCAGCATCGTTTAACCACTGAGGGGAGTAGGATGCAGAAAAATAAGGTCTCTCACTAAGTCAAGCAGTATCAGGAGCAGAGCTTTTCACAGCCTTTGGCTCACCACTGCTGTGACTCCTACCACCTCCTTCTCTTTATGCAATTCAAGCTCCAATCTGAGCAACTCACCCTTCATTCATGTACAAACACCAGAACGTAAAGAGAAAAGCAAAAGGTGTGCTTATGAGCTGCTTACATCTCCACCAGGTCACCAAACAGGATGCAGGCTAAAAGAAGCCAAGCTGAGGGTGTTCACATGTGAGCATCCATGCTCCCATTTAGCCAGCAGTACCACCTTCGTGTGGGACATGGAGAGGGCAGCACTTCCCAATAGTTCAAACAACTGTGCCACTGGTAGCTCACAAAAGCACTGAGCCACAGCCTCAGACATGTGTCAAATCCCCCCAGCAGCGTTACTGGCCCAGTCGAGTGAGTTCAAGGAGCCATCTGGCCAGGAA
The DNA here is from genome assembly GCA_024733675.1 of Psilopsiagon aymara. Taxonomy (NCBI): domain Eukaryota; kingdom Metazoa; phylum Chordata; class Aves; order Psittaciformes; family Psittacidae; genus Psilopsiagon; species Psilopsiagon aymara. Next base: position 70,919 of record JANRGW010151863.1, read on the forward strand.
CATGAAGTCCACATGCCAGAGACCAGCTTCTTGCTCCTCGGGCAGGGATAATGGGATATTGTTCTGCTGCTGAATCACAGCTCTGTTGGGCTGAGGGCTTGTCTCGTAGGGATAACCTATTTAACATGCAAACTGCCAAGGGAAGGGAAGGGTCAGAGATGGACCTCACCCCATCTTCTGCCCCATAACAAACAGGAGGCTTGCATGCAATCCCAACACGCCAAAGCAGAGGGTGGAGAATGGGCAGGGAAAGGGATGGGAAGGGAGAAGCCCCTTGAGCACATTCCATTCAAACCTAAATATGGGACCACATGTCAAGCATGGGAGAGGGTTTTGCTGCTGTACCAGGTTTATGTTTGCAGTTGGCCCCCAATGCCACCAAGAGATCTCAGCAGCATGCTGTGCCACACTTGCCGCCTTTCTTCCTTGTCCTGCATTGCCCAAGGTCCCAGTTTTCACCACCACAACCCAACCAAAGAGCTGATAGCACTGCAGAGGCAGGACTGCACTGAATGTCCCAGCCTCCACACCATGAGGTAAAGCAAGTAGCAGCCTCTTTTCAGTGATGCAGAAGTGGGGAAAGGGATAGAAATAAAGCACTTTCCAAGCTAAATTATCTTTCCTTGAGCACTAGAATTGCTGTCACTTGCACCTGCACTGTCCCCTGAATCACCACTGTACAAAATCTTTTCAGATCTTGCAAATATTCACATGTCAAGAGGCAGGAGCACATTTTCCTGATTTTTCCCATTCTCCCAAAGAAAACACGCATGCCTCTTTCCCCTTTTTCCACCAGTGCTCACTTACATATGCTGCATAGGTAGATAATGTCACAAAGAAAAGCCTCTCTATCACCCTTTGTCCATATACTAAATCCTTCCTCCATTCTGCAGCAAGTTCATGGAAACTTCATGAAAAGAGCTGCATGGAAAATCCCAAGCAGGGAACCATTATTAGGGCAGGGATAAGCCTCCAAAGCCGTTAGGATCCAGAGCTGCCTGTCATTAATGCCCAAGAGCTAAGATCAATAATTCAACGAGCGCCTTGCATCTTGAAATACTTCACAACCTGCAAAAACAAGGCTCACTCCACCTACTTGCAGGCTGGGAGGTGGCAGCTTTTGAGCTGGGCAGAGCAGCGATATGTTAGTTTAGGACACTGAGTAATAAAGCAAACCATGACTCCAGCTGAAATTGCTTCTGGAAAGGGAAAAATGCAGCACACACACACGTTAATAAGGCCTTATCCCCTAGGAAAATAGATAAACCAGAGCTTTTTCTGAAGGATTGGGCCCCTTGTTTTACCCTGTGCCCAAATGGCAGCGTTCCCCTAAATGATGTCAAGGCAGCAACTTGACTTCTTCTTGCCATCTTCTGAATCACTCACTCCATTCCTGCAGCAGGATTTATTGGGCAACTCCCATGCAAATGCTAACCAGACATAAACCTGCTTAGGGTGTAATTGCTGCAAGCACGGCTTAGGGCTGAACAGCAGCCCGCTTACTGAGCTGCCATGTTCAGGAGCCTAAGTAGTATCCAGTTAATCTTCTCCAATCTCATTACTGCAGCAGAGTGACAGATGGGCATTTTAGCAGGCTAGAAAATTAGGACTAATTAGAACTCATAGCTCTTCTTTGCACTTATTACACTGGTTCCTTCCCTGCCTCTGAAGCATGTTTGCAAGCAGTGCCAGGGGGGTGCCTCCAGCACTGTGCTCTGCGTGCCACCCCAAGGACAGCAGGTACTGGGTTAATTCTGCCTGGCTGCCTCAGAGACGGGGTTGTAGAAGGATGTCATCCTCATCCACGTTCTGACAAGTCTCGAGGGGAGCCCTAAATTCATGGAATCATAGAATCACAGAATGGTTTGGGTTGGAAAGGACCTTAAGATCATCCAGTTCCAAACCTTGCAGGGAGGCCTCATACTGCAGCAGGTTGCTCCAAGCCCCGTCCAACCTGGCCTTGGACACTGCCAGGGATGGAGCATTCACAATCCCCTTTGGCAACCTGTGTCAGTGCCACCGCACCCTCACAGTAAAGAACTTCTTCCTTATATCTAACCCTAATCTCTCCTCTTGAAGTCTGAACCCATCACCCCTTGTCCTATCACTACAGTCCTTGATGAAAAGTCCCTCTATTGGGATCTGGAATTGAATTTTCTGACTCAGTACCCATTTGTGTCTTTCTTTACACATCAAACCTTGGGCAGCTGTATGTGACTAGCACTTATTATCAAGCCAGGAAGGAAGAATAATGGAGTCAATAGATCAAAACCCAGCTCTTCCCATTTACTGCTCCTAAGCCTGCCTCAGGTACAGATGCTTGATGTATTGGCTTTGGCAACACATGCATACTGCCATCCTGGCAATAAAGTCATTGAAATAGGGGCAGGAAGAGTGAAAAACCCCAAACAAATAAGTAAGGGGAACTGAAAACTCTTGAGGGAGGGGAGAACCCTGCACACCCCCACTGTAACCCTGAGCCATCGCCTCAGGCCAAACCCCACGCTCCTTTTAGAGATTCCAGGACATTTGTTTAAACTTTTTTTTGCTGCATTCCTCTATCTTGTTGTACTTCTGGTTTCCAGCTGGGACTGGAAGGGAGAGAACAGGATTATAGAAGGAAGTCTGTTGCTCTATTTTTCTGGCTTGATTAGAAGCAGAAGATGCAATAAATCTCATGAGAGAGTTTGTTTCCATTTAGCTTCTCATGTATCTGCAACTACCTGACCAGAGCAAGGGTAAGGAAACTGCAATGCCAAGCAGAACATACCAGCAGAGTGAAAAGAGAAAGAGCAAAATTGTGAAGCTGTTCTCCTCTCTCAATGATCTTAAAGGTGTTTTCCAACCTAAACAAGCAATCCGACATATCTATGATTTTGCTTCAGGAAAGGATACAATTCAGTCCTGCTGACAGCTTATTTCACACACAAGGCATCCAGAAGGAGGACCATCCTGCCCAATCGCACCTCCGAACCTCCTGAGGTGTGACTGCCATCACCACCAGCAGCACCATACTGAGAGATGAACAGAAAAACAAGCAACAGTTGCACATGAAGCAAAGGGTTCTCCATGTGCTGGTTGGCCCTGTTGTGCTGCCAAGCTGCCTGTCTGCAACAGGACTGACAGCCACATTCACTGCTGAGATGGCAAACACAACAGTAACAAAAATACCCCAAGTGAAATATTCAGATAAACACACCCCCCCTTTTCTCCCAGTGTTCTGTGTTTGCTGATCAGCAGTTTTGGATGAGCCAGTGAGATCAGGCACAGATCTAACCTCGATTCTCAGTCCTGCATTCCACATGTGCAGAAATTTTGCAAGCATGTCAGCACCTTTCAGTAAGAAAGGCAGCACCAACGCTGCTGTGTTTGGTGAAAACCAGCAGTGGCATTATAGAATGATAGAATGGTTTGGGTTGGAAAGGACCTTAAGATCATCCAGTTCCAACCCTCCGCCATGGGCAGGAATGCCTCACATTAGACCAGGGGTCACCCAAGGCTCTGTCCACCCTGGCCTTAAGCACTGCCAGGGATGGACCATTTACTGCTTCTTTGGGCAGCCTGTTCCAGTGCCTCACCACCCTCACAGTAAAAAATTTCTTCCTTATATCTAACCTGAACTTCCCCTGTTTCAGTTTAAACCCATGACCCCTTGTCCTATCACTGCAGTCCCTGATGAATAATCCCTCTCCAGCATCCTTTAAATGAAGTTTGTACTGCAGAACCTGACTGATCTCCCATCTAACACTCTTTAGGAAACAAGTCACACAGTTTAGTTATAGCAGGAATGTCTCCTGCCCTTTGAATGTTCAATCCCTATTGTAGAGATGGAGGTACATCTCCTTTAACCATTCCACCATGTGAACTATCACATCTAACGGCATTACAACACCAAACACACACACATTCCCAGATGAGAGCGAGCAAATGAAGGGCATGAGATGTAAAGAGAGCTTTGCATTTGGTTTGGGGTTTAGGTTTTGTTCTTCCTTCAACTGTTCTGCGCTTTACAGCACTAAACAAAGCATCCTGTTCCAGATGATAAATCTTATAGCTGCTCCTGGCCCCGGAGAGCACAGGAGATAATAGCATTTCCAAAGGCATTTAGTTAGTTGAGCCTGGAGCGTAGAAGAGGGCAGAGAGAAGAGCTGGAGATGAATGGCTCTGAATCCAGCTCAGCTGCTCAGAGCATATTTCTGAGAGCAGCAGCCACAGCTGAGAATCCTGCATGGGGATGCACATTTCCTTCTCGTTGCCCAGTGCCTGCAAGAAGAAGGATATGTAACACAGCCACCATGACAGAAATGAAAGAAACAAGTCCTGCCACAAGCCCTCACTCCAGTGCACAGTGCCTTGGCAGGAGGCTGTACACCACAAAGATGAGCTACTTCTCGGCATTATTTGTAGGCTCCCTGTCGAGATAAGGCTTTGCACAGCTTTCATAAGACGCAGCATATCAGTGTATTATATAAAGCATACATTAATTCATTTGAGCTGGCCAGCAGCAAGACTGCAGAAACTATTAAAGAATAGGGGCCCTTTGTGAAAAGACAATTTATTTTCAGCATTAACCTGGGCAGAAAGAATCCTTTACCCTGTCCCAATGGCATGGAAGTTATTGACTGAAATTGCCAGCCTAGGCAGCGAGACCAAGGTCAATTCCTAATAGAAATGGTATACATTACCAAGAACATATGACGATTCAGTAAAAGCATTGCCAGCAAGTTGAGGGAGGTGATCTTTACCCTCTGCTCAACACCAGTGAACCCACACCAGGAGTCATGTGTCCAGCTTTGGGCTCCCCAGTACAAGACAGACTTACTGGTGCAAGACCAGCTTATGGCCATAAGGATGTTTAAAGGGCTGGAGCATCTCTTGTATGAGAAGCTGTGATTGTTCAGCCTCAGTAAGAGAAGGATCAGGAGGGATCTTATAATTTTGAATGAATACATGATGGCAGGGAAAGAAGAGAAGGGAGCCACACTCTTCTCAGTGGTGCTTACTGACAGGACAAGAAGAACAAATTAGAACCTGTGAGATTCCATCTGAACACAATACTTTTTCATGTGATGGCAGTCAAAGGCTGGATGAGGTTGCTCACAGAGACTGCAGAGTCTCCATCAGTGGAGATATTCAGACCACAGTCCTGGGCAGCAGGATCTCAAGATGATCTCAAGAAGTCCCTGCTCATTTCAGCAATTCTGTGATTCTGCAACATTTTCTACTGCTGTAAAAGTAACTCTTCCTATATAGAAATTAAAACACTAAGTTAAAGTATCCAGCCAAGCCAGCACTGCCTGGAACTGGGTCTGTCACACAGCGTCAGCTGCCGGCACCAGGATGGCAGTAGGCTGGTTTGAGCTTAGGCCAAGCTGCTGCTCCCAAGTGGGAGGGCAGCAACTGAAGTAGAGGAACTGAAGGCAAGAGCAAAAAGCATGGGGTTTGCTCTATCCCTTCTGGTACACTGTTAAGATCAAAAGTGCCCCCACCAGGCTGAAAATGGGGAATTTAATCCAGCTGCATGCTCATGTTCAAGGCAGGAGGGTGAGACAGAAGAGGACTGGAACTTCCCTGTGTCTTTATGTGCTGTGTGCAAAGACTTGTAGCATTAGGGACTGAACACCTCACTCTCACACACAGTGATAACATTGATCTGGCACTTGAGTGGGGGCAAAGTTTTGTACTGGTATCTATAACTTCATTAGTTGTCATGGGCCTAAATATCTGACAACAAGCTAGGTCTTACCCCCATGCAAAGTACTTTCATATCTGCAATCACACTGGTGCAGACCTGAAAGTCTGCTTGTGGTTTCAGATAAATATGGAAAACAGAAGATTACATTATTGAATTAAGTACGAAAGTTAATAATAGTCAGCACAGTTGCCCCATGTTATTTAATTTAACTCCAAATTCAATTTATGCTACACTGGTCTCTGTGTCCATTGTAAACATGCTGCAGGTTTTTTTGTTGTTGCCAATGCAAAACACATTCAGTTAAGTTATCAGCAGAGAAGCTGAGGGTTCTGGCATACAAACAAAGGACAGCTGGGGCTTGAGGCTCTGGGAATGTATGGAAAGTAGACACTAGTCCACAACTAACAACACTCATTTGCCCTTAAAACAACCAGCAGTGAAGCCAATTAGCAGCCTTTGTATTGGTATAAGGTATCTGGAGGTTTCCATGTCAAATCTCTCTGCGTCTGGCACCCTGTTGGTTCCCCATCCTTTAATCGCCCTCTATTTATATTTCACACTTAGGGGAACCGCATCCAGTGCAGATCAGAGATCCAGTCCAAGCCGTGATATGGGCAGTCAGCCTGACAGCCCCCCACCCCAGGCCCTTCGGAGCAGGACTGGGTGTGTTGTCACTGACAGGCTGTTTTCATTTCCCCTATTACTGCTAAAGGAGAAACATTGCAACATAAACCTTTGGCACAAGCCCGATTGCCAGCAAACGCTGCTGCTGTAGAACTGCGTCATATATGCAAAGCCAAAGTTACGGATGCAAGGCTTCTACTATTGCGTTGGTGTCACGAGCTCTCCAAACTAGAACCAGGCCTACAACAAAACTTGGGATCCAAGCACTGCAGGCAATGTGGGATCTCCCAGACGACTTGTTCACCATGCGCACACCAGCCTGTGTTGTACATCCACCCCGTGCAGTGCCAGTGTTTCATCCACAGCAGTTATTTCCTTGAACCTTTGAGAGCTGTGATAGCACAAGCACCCAAACTCCTTGGTTTCCCAGGATCAGATGAAATCAGCTGTTGCCAACAGAGAAACCATTCGCTAAATCAAAATATGTTTTCTAATCTAGAATCTGCAAGCAAGACATGATTCATGCTGTTTGCAGGGGGGTGGGGGAGAAGGCAGGATCAAAGTGGGGTTTAGTGCATGCAAACAACACGTGTGCCTCCTGCAGTGCTGGGTGAGAGAAACAGAAAGCAGGAGAAAGCATGGAAGAGCTCTCTGCTAATCACACAGTGCTAGCAATGGAAAGTCAGCACAGAACAAGGAGCTGAGTTTGCAACACAAATGTTTAACTGCAGTAACACTGTGCCGCAGAGACACAAAAATCCAGCTCCCAAGAACCAGAAACAGATTGAGGAAGTAACACAAACATCATCCAAAACAAGGAGCAACAGCGGAGTAACAGAAGCAGACAGATGGCTTCTGCTCCTGTTTGTTCCCAGCGTCTTTTTGCTCTCACTTTGTTGCCATAGAGGCTGATATCTGGGTCTCATAAAGTGATGCTCTGCATGCAAGAGCAGGTGGAGAATAAGCAACCTTTATGTTATTAATAATTCCCCCACAACATCCATTTTGGCAGCAGAGCTTCTGCCACTGGACATGCCTTGGCAGACTCTGAAAGGACACATTGCTGTTTTCGCCCCAACCCCAGCCCTGCTCCTCCACCTGCCAATTCATATATTCAGCCCTCAGGCCTCTGCCACAGCTCTCCTCCACTGCAAGGTATAATACAGTCCCCCTTCTTTTGCCCTCAAACTTCAGAGCCCAACTGTCCCATATGCTCCCATCACAACAATAAGGGGATGCAGCCTCAAGCATCCACAGAGGCTGCATGGCTACATCCAAGGATAGACCCCTCAGAGGGTTTGTGGGGCTTCTTAGTATATCAGCAGTGTGCAAATGTAAAGCAGACTGCAGAAACATGGCCGACAAAAAAAGAGGACTAAACATTCCAAGACAGCCCAAGAGGCTGTTCTTGTCCTGTTCTCCTCCTAGCCCCTGCCATTTCCTTCCTTGCAGGGAGACAAGTGTTTGCATAGCCTCAGAGTGAGGTAGGTCAGAGGAGAGATCTGAATTGAAAGCAATTTTGGCTACAGAAAGAGAAAAAGGTTTCTTTCCAGGCTCAATCAGTTCTCGAGACAGAAATCCCCAGTGCCACAATTTCTAATTCTGAGAGTGGGACGAATGCATTCTTCATTCTTCCTCAGCACATTAAACAAGCGTGTGGCATTTTCATTTTTCCAAGGGGACTTAAAAAAGAAGAATAAGAAAAGCCTTGTCGTTTTCCTCCACATTGCCATGGATGATCCGTCAGCAGTTTTCCCAGGACTTGCACCGCTTACCAAAAGCACCTTCCCGAAAGTATGGGCAGGCATTCACTTCAAAACATCAACATGGGAAAAATAGCTTAAAACCCCCTAAAACTATGTGAACTTTTTGTGGTACATCTTTACATGTGCTATGGACCTGCATGCATCCTCACACACACCTTTTCCGACACACAAGCCTGACGAAGGAAAGCCACACGACCCAGAAAAGATGCTTCACATCTGGGTAGCAGGTTTAATGTCTGTCTTCGAAGGGAGACTGTTCTCAAAGCAAACTACCTGAGTAACAGGTCTCCTCATCCACCTGAGCATGGTAGCCTCACAATGAAACACGTAGCATCAGAATCAGGCAACAGACAGCATGCTGAGGGTATGTACTAAGACAGTATCCAAAGCCAGCTTTCCTTTATACAAAGTGTATTACCACTGAATTATTGTCACTGTTTTCCCTCAGAAATACTTGACAATCTTACTGTCTTGACCTGCTGCAGCTCTCAAAAGTGGTTAAGATCCTGCTTGGGGGGCCTGTGCAAGCCTGAGCTACTATGTTCTCAGGCTACTAACACTGCTAATGCTTTCCTCACTCTTTCATTCAAACGCAGCTGTGACAAGGCAGAAGCAGTCATGGCACTGCCACCCAGTGCAAAAGAATATCATATAGGTTACCTATATTGTTGTCTCCTTCCCCATTTTAATATCCTGGGGCTTCTAAGGGTTTCCTCACCCGTTTCCCTATGCTACAGTTGCAGACAACAGCCCCTTATGCTTCCCTGGCCTCAGGGGGGGCTGCTTGCCAGCCGTGTTCTCTGCCATAGCAAGAAGGAGCCTCAAGAGGAGAGCACAAGGGAGTTGGTGGCTTCACAGCTCCTCAAATGAAGCAGCCCTATTTCTACAGCAAATAACAGAGACAATAAGCACCACAGCACAAACAGAAAGGGCTCTGGGTGCTAGAGACTCAGGATGAGAGCCATTGAGGGAGCTATGAGGAGTGTGGGAGGGGGTTAAGGGGAAAAGCTGAGCTCATTGCATCCCAACAAGACAACATCAGGCAGGAAACAGATGTGTAAGGAACCACAGAGAGGTACAGCAACAGATGAATTAACTCTCCAGCAAATAGGGGAAGCTCAGATCCACAGAGCTGACCTACACCCTAAGATCAAGGTGTCTAATCTGAGATTTGGCTTTTTGCAGTCCTAATAGCACATCCCATCCCAACATTTAGACACCACCATGCTAAAGATGAAGGAAAAGATTCAGCTTTTCTCCAAGTTCTACCTGGCTCTAAGCAAATGAAGCAAAGGTAGGTCTGAATCAGTGGCAGCTCCTATGAAGAAGACTGGATTACCATTTACCAGCAGAATCCAATTGGTGTAGATGTATTCCCATATTAAAAAGTGGAAGTTGTACATGGCTGTGTACCTGAACTCCCACAGTTAGAAGTAGTGGGAATATTAAACTCCATTGTGACTTAGACCCTCTTACTTTAACAGCTTTGACATTTTCAGCCCACTCTTACACTTTTCTGTTATAACCAGAAGCAAGAGTACTCTTTGTGACTGTCTGAAGCAGTTCGGACTGTCCTGCCCCCAGCTAAGGCTTGTGCACAACCTTGCATCTTCTCTGCTGGCTCATCCATGAGTAGAACATTATACTGTTGTTATTACAGGAACTGGGGGCCAGACGTGCAGCTCCCATTGACTGCAATAGAGGCACTAGGTGCTACTCACCTTTGGAAACCAGGCTGTTTACCAGGACAAAGCACAGCTCCAACATTAATCCTTCAAACCTAGTATCTATTACCACCATTGCACCTATACAACACTTCATTGAAGTTTGACACAGGAAAATGCTTTAGTAAAGGGCATTAACACTAAATTCCTCCTGCATGTTACCTATCCATGTGGTCTCACACTGCTTTCTAGTGAAGCTTTGGCACTCCAAAAGACCACTTGCCTCTGTGTGTGGATTCAATGCTGGCAGCAACAGCAACTATGTGAAATCAGATTACTTTTACTCATTGGCATTGCCAGCCACCATTCTTTCATGTTTTATGTGAGCTTTCCCTCAAATCCACTGCTATTAAAGTCATTGTTTGAGAATGTTAGTGGGAAGGAAGAAAAGCTAATTTCCCCACAAGTTTCTAGCCCTCTCGCCAGGAGCAAGACTTGAAAACATAACTCAGATGCACAATGAAGCTTCAGAAAGCAGAAAGCAGAAAAAGAGCCCAGCACTGATTTTTATTTCATCTCATGATATCTGTGGCCTGAGTCATGATTTTAAATGCTTGGGAGCACCGATAGCAGTCTGCCCCCACAAGGAGCATGTGTAGAGCCTGTCAGCAGGAAAAGGCCAAGTAGGGTCAAATGCAGTAGTGACAGGAACTGACTCGAAATGCAGTAAATTCAACACATCTGAGCTTCAAACCAGCCACCAGACAGCAACGTTTGTCCATCATCACTGACCTGGGTCAGATCTGAAGAATCACCTCAGGGCTAAAGGCTCTGTATCACATTTTTAGTTTCCTGAGCTACTCCACTGTACCCACTACTTCTACAACGCTCTTAAATACTTTGTAGTTCTGCTACAGCTTTTGTTGTATTATCACAAAGCTCTTTATAACAGAGGCTTAGGTACATCTGACTGGCAAGGGAGGCAGCGGGATCTTTTCACCCTTACACTGAAATGCAGTCATCTCTGAAGCAGGCCATAGCAAGTTCTTAAACAGTTAAATGACAGGAGAGGAAATGCTGATACCTTCAGCAGAATATAATTCTCTCCACTGGAATTTGGCAAGGACACAGGGACTAAGGTCTCTGCAGAAAACACAAGCTGTTCTGCAACAACCACAAGCATGTAGGGACTCAAGTTGTGCATCTCCTCCACAAAGCACCGCACAAGTAGTACAGCACCCCCTAACTGTAACTATTCCCCTGTACTATTCCAGAGGGAAAAATGCCAAACTGAATTGTCTACACTAGCCTCGGGCATGCCCTGCGCTCCCTTTGCCATTCCCAGCACCAGCAAAGCAGGTCTCTGCTTCCCTTCACCTGTGTGAGTTTGCAGGACCAGCCACACAAATCAGCACTGCAGAATGGTGTAAAGCAGACCCAAGCATGAAAGCACAACCAATCTGACTTGTGCCCTGCCTGTCCTGCAGCCTCTTCTTCTTTTCCAGCTAACCTTTATGGGTGCATTTTAAAACCTGCTTTCACAAAGGTCCTCAACAAACTATTTTCTATACATCAGTCAAAGTGCTCTCTCGCTCCTCATCACTCGCAGATAGCACGAACTTCATGGCTTCCAAGTAGGGAACAACCAGAGCCTGCATTCCACCATATAAACACATAGTACTATCCAAAATAGAGAGAAAGTTACTGCTTTATGTCTCTACCAAAGCCCCTGCTTGCAGGAGCACTAGCTTGTCACTGGAAATAGTTCTTAGCAGGACAATTCAACTATTCCCAAATCAACCGCCTAAATGCTCTTCTAATTTTGTTTCGTAATTACAGGTTGCAAGTTTGTGATGTCCTGGTGACATTTGAACCTTCATTTCTTCCCAAGACATCACTTTGGTAATACTTAGGCACATTACTACTGATCCTGAGAGCCCTACTAGCGATGAAATTTCTATCTCTAATACCCTCATTTCTTCTCCCCCTGTCCTGAGAAATTGAATTCTACCAACCTAACTTACACCCTTCTCAATAAACCTATAACAATTGAGCCTTTTATTTCTGGATCCCAGAGCACTGGGCAATGGGATGTGCTATTCAACAAATAAAGGGAAAGGAACTTCATATTCTTCCCCATTTTTCCTCAGCACAGAGATAAGTAGTTTGGAACCATGAACTGTTCCACAAATGAGACCTGGGACAATGTCCTTCTTTCTTGTGCCCGAAAAAACTATTTTAAAAAACTATGAGATTTCAGGAAATAAATGTTGCTGTTCTGGTCTCATTTCAATTGTAGCAATTATGTTTCTCCCTTTAAAATCTCTCTTGCTGCTTCAAATCAATATACTGCCTGTGCCTGCCTTCCCGGCGTTGTTTTTCAGTGTTCCTGTAAACAGCTGTAAATAGTCACTCCACCGTGGCAGCTCATGTTAGCACTTGATGGAATTTATCAATCTGTACCTCATGCTGGCAAAGTGGTATCAGTTCATTAAGCCTGGGGTTTCTTTCTAGATCAATTGCTGTTAAGGTCTATGTAATTTAAAAGATACAATAACTGTTACGGACAACTCACAGTGCAATTGAATGCCCGGTTTCCCCCATCTTTAAGAAAATGCACATATATAACATTTTATCTTAGTGATATATTTACTGCCCCCATCACTGTGCTATGGAAAAGACAACTGTTACGTAGTCCATCCCTCTGCCAGCGCAGTTCCACCCTGTACTTCATCAGCCATGCTCCTCAGCAAATGAAAGACCTGATTGTACAGCCCTCCCTGTATAAAGCAGACACTGCTGCTAGAAGCCTTTTTATTTGCTTGGAGTAGCCTGACATTGGTAAAAGTTAGTCAACTCCAACTGGAACATAATGCTAAACCTGGCACATAAAGCTAACATCAGGGATGCTCACAGGCATGTTATTTCTTTTTTCCCTGGCTAAACTGCAGGTCTTTCTTTATGCCAGACTCAAAACTGCTTCTCTCGTCATCCAACCCTCTTTAAGAAGACTCCTTCTGCTTCTTCCCCCACCAAGGGCTGACCAAGCTCAGGACCCTCTCTTATTGGAGTTACCTCTTGTCTGAGCTACCATGTTCTCATCCAATACCTTGGGGGCATGGAGGTCAGTTAGAGGAGGAGAGGAGAGATAACAGGCATGGTAGTGAAAACATTAGCTCAGCTTCCCCCTTACACCTCACACTCAAACCTACTCCACCCCCTGTCTCTGTCCTGTCTCCAGCCAGCACTGAAAGGGCAATATGGGAACTGTGCTGCAGACCAGGAGGTGCAGATGGGACATTTCCAGCTCCTCCCTACAGCCCTGCAATACTCACAGGCTTCAGGAGGATTTCAAAGTCCAGGGGAAAACAACACAGTGCAGGCTTGATTTCCAAACCTAGACCCTAAATGCCTGCTATTCCCTTCCACTGCCAGGCAGATGGGAGAGGGCATCCCAACATATGGCTGGCCACCTCTGCCCACACTTAAGCATCCCAAGAGCCTCAGCCCAGTCCTTTCCCCACACACAGCGCTACTCATGCAAGGGTCATGCAGACGCGTCACCAAAGCAATCTTCCGATTGTTCATTCATTGTGAGTAACAGGGCAATGACTCCACTTCCCAGGGATAAACCAGCCCCAGGTTGTCTAGCCCTTGGGAAAGGTCTGGTTTGTAGTCCTACCGGTAAAAAAGGGGGGACGCACGCCCTGCTTCTCCACAACCAGAATGAGAATAAAGAGACATTTACCATCCTGCCCAGAGCTCTCCAGATACTCCGTCAGGTCGCAGCCGAACGCGCTCGCGGCTCCCTTCCTCTTGAGTTTCTGCTTGGCTCCCTTGTTCTTCATGAGGTTAGTCCCAAAAGAGGTTCTCCCCCCTCCTGCCTTGCCCCCCGCCCCCCCAGCCTCACGCTGGGCGATAAGAATCTCGCTCTTCTCCTTAGACCACCGCCCGTGTCCCGCTCCCAAGGAGCAACATCGGGGGTCCCGAGCAGCGTCCAGCCAGAGAAGTAAACATGAATCCCCACCAGATGTTGGGCTGCTCCTGTGGCAGAGGACGGTCAGGGTGAGAGGAGGCTGCCCAGCCAGCAGCAGCAGAGATCATAGCCTGAGCCCGGAAGGGTTCTCATCAGAGGGAAGTGGGTGGTGGACGGGTGCCCGCATCGGAGTTGGCAACTTGGGGGAAGGCGATGGCGAAGGGGGGTGCTAAGTCCCTCAGCGCGGTCCCTGGACCCTCCACGGCCACCTTCTGGGTTTCATCAGCTGCACTGTCGACACTTCCAGCAGCAGAAAGCGTCCCAATGTGTTTTGTCCTTCTCTCGGCTTTCAGAGGAGACTGGAAGTTCAAACGGACTAATGAAAAGGGACCGGGGGAAGAGTCTGCACAAGGCTCCTCTTTGGCTCCCCCCCCTTCCCCTCCTCCTGCCTTTGGACAGTTAGAGGAATGAGAAACCAGCTTCCTGCCCTGACTCCCGCTCGCCTGCTCGCTCCTTTCCCCCCGTTTTACAAATCCTAGGATTATCCAGCTCAAAAAAATGCTGGAAGGAAGTTAGCTGAGGAGGGGGGCGGAGGACGGGGTTTGGCAATAAAGTGCATGTGTGTGTGAGAGAGAGAGAGGGAAGGCGGGGAGAGGAGTTGGGGGACTGGGATGGGGACGGGGAGGGAAGGAAGGGGGAAAGCCTGTCCTGACAGTCGACAGATAACGGACTGCCTGAGAAGGAATCAGTGCAAGCAGAGTGGGGCGGTCAGAAGCTTCCTGTGCTACCAGTGCTTAACGCTGAAAAGGCCCAAGCAAGGGCTGGTGAGGAGGAGCGGGACCAGTAAATCTCTGCTGCTTCATCCAGTCCTCTGTGCCAAGGTGCCTAACTGCCCTCGAACATGACTGTCACTGCAGGGTTTGCCTTCCTACAGAGGCACAAGATGGAGCTACCAAAGGGCAAGAAGAGGGCAGAAAGTTGGGAAACTAAAGAAGGGGGGAGGAGGAAAACCTTCAGCTCTCTCCTCACCGGCAAGCAGAAACAGATGCTGTCCGAGCATCTAAATTCACATAGGCCCCCCTTAACCAAGGAAGGGGTTTAGAGACAAGGAGCAGAAATCTCACAGCAGAGGCAAGAAGGGTAACGGCCCGGGTCTGCCCTCAAGCCCTGAGTCTTGTTCCCTTCTGCCCCCGACACCTACCTAGTCTTACTTTCAGTACATGCATATCTCCGCTTGTAAGGGCAGTCACTTGCACTTAACTTCACATTTTTATCCCAGAAATTCGGACCTCTTTACAGGGCTGGGTACGCTGATGGGCTGCACGCTTCACCTAGGGAGGCAAACTGAACTCTGTTAAGGCTTCACTGCCCCCTCATGCTTCGTGCCAAATATAACTGTATGGGTCCGGGTGGAAAATAAACAAACAAATGAAAAACAGGAAACTGCAGCTTTTCACCAAAAATCAGACCAAAGACAAGGAGAGGAGTTTTATTTTGGAGGAAAACTAGCCAGAAAATGGGGCAAAGGACTGCTGCCAGGCTGAAAGGTAGACTTGAGCTCTCACCACCAGAGCAGTGGCTGTTCTCAGGGACCCTCAGTGCTCACGAAACTCTTAAAACTTCCTTGACTTTATTCCAGGCTTCTCACAGCACCTTGATGTCAAGTCAGCACATGGGATCCCGCCAAACCCATCGCGTGCCACAGTGCATCCTGCCTGCCTGCCAAGGGGCAGACTTCAGACGGGCCGGACACACAACAGGACGCTCAGAGCTGGATGTCTCGCCAGGGCATCCTTCTGCTGCCCTGCCTTCTGTAGGATAAGAAAGTCTTTTCCTTGCCCCCTTAGGGAGGAGGCACGTTCTCCTGCACATGCCAGCCTTCTCCAGCTTCAACATGGCAAGGAACCACACTGTCTTCTTCTAGGTCCTGAGGGTGGTAAAGCACTGTCACAGGTTGCCCAGAGGGGAGATATTCAACACCAGGCTGGATATGGTTCTGGGCAACCTGATCTTATTGAAGATGTCCCTGATTATTGCAGGGGGGTTGGACTAGATGAGCTTTGGAGGTCCCTTCCAACCCAAACCATTCTATGATGCTATGTATACAGCTTCCTCATGTCACCAGTGAAGGAACACCCTGACATGGCCACTATGCAGCATGGGGACCCCCACACACACCTTGCAAAGCCCTGCTCAAAGGGCCTTGGTGGTCCACGGGCCCAGAGAAAGGGGGCTCAGCAGCACTGCTGGGTCAGCTCTTCGCCCTCTCAATATCTCTTACAGGCCAGTAAGCATTTTCCGCTGAAAGCACTATTTCTTATTGCTTTCAGTGGCAGTTCCCTGTAGCTGCTGAGGAGGTGCCACTGTTGGGAGCCATGGCTCCATGCAGAAATGGAGCACTGCCATCTGATTCTGATCATTTGGGAGGGCTTTGCTATGCTGCCCTGACCCCAACCAGGCTATGGGTGGGTGATGCCAGTCCAGGGCTGGGACACGGGACCACCATCAGCCATTGCCAGCTGGGTGTCATGGTAGGGGATGGAGGGAGACTGCCACCACCATGCCAAGAAACAAACAGTATTTGAAGCGAAAGAGGAGGGCATTGGAGCTAGAAGCACAACAGGGAGGATTCTCACTTTATTCATACAGGCTCTTTCAGGTGTTGGTTGCAGTTTGCTGCCCTGTGCCAATAATTCCATGGAGGGAAGAGGGATCCAGAGATAGGAAATGGTGTGGCAGGCGGAGCAAATGAAGGCATGAGGAGCTCCATGAAAGCTCTCTCCAGGCAGGCTGGGCTATGGGGGTGGCTTTCCCCATGCCAGGACGAGGTTCAGCGAGAGGACAGAGGAGAGGTTGCTGCAGGATTGCTTAGGGATCCCAGGGCCAGGAGAAGGAGGAGGGGGGTCAGGCAAGGTGAGCGGGCAGCAAACAAGGGAGGCTTTACAAACAAAGCACTTTCCTATCGGAGCCTGAAATCAGTGCTGAGCCAGGGGATTTTTTCTGAGGGAAAGGGGCAATGTTCTCCTTAGAATTAAAAATAAGAAGTCTGGATTTGTGCAGCCTGGGGGGCAGGGCAGGGCTCTGCAAGAGCCAGGGTGAGCAGCAGGGCCCAAGGAGCAAGCCAGGTCCCTCCTGGAAAAGCTTTCACAGGCCAGAAGCAAAGCTGAACAGGAAAAGAGCTCACGCCAGAAGCGTGGAAAGCCAAAAGGAGTTCAAAGCTGAAGCAGCTGGAAAAGAAGGGGGAATTTCTCTCCTTCCTAAGAAAAAAAGAGAAGAAAAAAGTGAGTGTGCAGAATAAGAGCAACACCAAGGCAAACCAGAGCTCTCATAGAGTTTACTTCCCAGTCCCCACCGCCATACAAGCAGCATGATGGCCAGTTGCCCCACAGTACCACAGCCCAAATCAGGAAGCCATGGCTCGTGGTACTTACTTTAATTCCTTCCCTTTGAACCTGTAAAAACAGGTCAGGATTTGCAGTCGGACACAAAGCCCTCCCTGTCAGAGAGGGACACAGGTTCATGCAGGACGGTGGAACACCTTCACTGCTGATCTGCGGTGCCCCACCTTTGCCTTGAGGGTGGATATGGGAAGCCCGTGTCTGTGTGTGAATGAACATGGGATGGATAATGACTTTGCAGTCCTACCCATTCTCACAGACAAGGTGCCAGTGGCTCCAAAAGCAGTCAGAGAGCCCGGGGAACATCTTTGGCCATTTCTTCCCCTTCTAAGAGCCGGGTCCCGCGGCAGAGGCGTCACACAGGCTATTTCTGGGCACCCATCTCTCCCCCCCCCCCTACACCCTGCATTTCCTTCATTGTGTTTGAGCTCTTTCCTATCCATGGCTTTAAAATTTCCACCAATCTGCCAGGCGCCACTCAGCACAAAAGAGCAGGGAGGGCTGGGGAGTGGAAGGCACGGGGAGGGGGGACTCTGAACCCCTAAAAATAGCCCTGCCAAGTACAACTCTCTTCCTGACACAGACAGTTCATTGTTAGACCCTGACACGCCAGTTCACCCTCTCTCCCCACCCCTCCACATACTCTCTTTCCTCTCCTGCCCTCTCAAGCCCGGTTTCCTGTCTACTCCCATCTCCATGGTCAAAGCTGGAGTGCATTGTGAAGCCTAAAGCTTAGCAGGGAGGCCTTTGTTCCTCTGAGTACACATCAGACCACAGGCTATGGGGCTACCCTTCAGCTTCCCTTGGCACAGGGCACCCACCACTCTCAGTTCCCAATTCCATACATTGCCAGCTACAAGCCCTGTCTCCCCCAGCTCTATCCTCCTTTTCTGCACTCCAGAGGACCCTCTTGTCCATATCATGACATGCTTTCTTCTGTGTGTCCATCTGCCCCATGCAACCTTTCCATTAGCTGCTTCTCATATCCCCAGCACTTCAGCTACAAATGAAACAGGCACCTATCACGTGCACACTGCCAAGCTTCCTTACTGCTGCCTGACTACCCACAACATGCTGGTGTACCCAGAAGGTACAACAGACCTATGCCCAAAAAGCTCTAGTTATGAGCCTGCATGATGATTTGGTGTCATCACAGTGATATGTCCTAGAAGGAACCAGACTAGAACAAATGGAACCAAACAGAAAGGGTTTGCTCCCACTTTCCTGGTTAGGGCATAGGGTGAGGATTTATGGCTGGGGAACGAGATGTAGCCACCAACTTAGCAGGAGCAGACATATATGCCTGGCCATTCCACCTCCTTGAGTATCATCCCAGATGCAATGAAGACTGAGGTACATAAGTAGCCTAATATAGTATGATATTGTGTTACTGACTACACACACCACAACTGCAAAACATGCAACAGTGCTTTCTCCCTTTCTTCACAGTCATTTCAGAAGTGTCAGGTTTTCAGTACAGAAAAGCAGACACGGAACATATCTCACTTCCCTTGCTCAGAGCACAAACTTGCCTGAACAGTGAGACCTGCTCAATCTTGTGTTTGCACAGCATCTAGCACACAGGAACTCTAATTCTTGACTGGGGACTCCAATTGTTCTTTATTTAAACCATATAAAAACCATATAAAGGTTTTATGTCTCCCAGTGTAAAACTCTATTGATAGTGCAATAATATATGATAGCATT
Source organism: Psilopsiagon aymara (assembly GCA_024733675.1). Taxonomy (NCBI): domain Eukaryota; kingdom Metazoa; phylum Chordata; class Aves; order Psittaciformes; family Psittacidae; genus Psilopsiagon; species Psilopsiagon aymara. The sequence continues at coordinate 89,749 of JANRGW010151863.1, forward strand.
ATAAAACAAACATCCAGAGACAAACTCTACCAGACAAGCCACACAGCCAGCAAAAGCTTCCTTCATCTCAGAAGCATGTTCTGAACCTCCTCCAAGCATCGTACCAACTAGGTGACCCATTTGATGAGGCCGGAAGGCCATGAACCTCACCCCATGGAGCCATCCCAAACTCACACAGGCGTTTTCAATAGCATCCTGGCAGCAGCTGTTTGGATTACATGGAAGAGGCAGCTGGAAGCAGTGTGCTGAGTACAATCAAGACAGTATGTCACAGAGGGAGGTGATTTCTTCAGCACATTGCCCCACTGCAAATAACAACAAGGTTTTCCACTAAACCAGGACATGGTTTTGCTTACTTTTTTCCTCCTCATCAGGTAACCAAAGAGACCTATAGAACTGAAACAACCTGCTTGAAACAACCTGCTTAAATCAACACTGTGACTTTACAGCAAAGCAAAAAGCCAAATCAGTGGCACCTATGAACCTGGGAGATGCCTCAACCATAAGCCCAGTCCTTCTCAGGTTTTACCAACCTGTGAACACAAGTGATAACCCGGATTCTCAGGCACAGCCAGGATCTCTAGGGTGTGAGAAAACTCAATCAGGAAAGAAAATCCTGAGGAGATGTATCTATCACTTCACACACCCATTGCTGACACCACTGTGTCCAGCAGCTACCCTACCACTGCCTAAGGGAGAGCAGACTTTGAGTATCTGCTCCTCCACATTTGCACCTCACTGGTTTTGTAGACGTTTCACCCACTCTTTATTCTATAAAGGCTGTTTTAGCAGAAATGAGAACTCTGTTGAGCCAGAGGTCCATAATGTGAAAACAGAAGCTATTTAATATCTTCTGCCCTCAATTTTGCCAAACATCATCATTGGTAGTATACCATAAAGGACACCACATGTATGATTTCTGAATAGCCCAGCTCTTCACCACTCAGAGATCACTGACACCAAGAGCCACTTTCAGATGTCCTTCTTTTATTATCCATTCTGCTAGTTACGTTGCCATGGGAGAAGGAAACTGTGGGTTAACCTGACTGCATAAAACCAGCAGTATATTGCATTTCCATTATTTAATGGCTAAGAACTGAGAAAGAACCTCTATTATAAGGAATCACTAAGCTGGAAGGGAGTTTAGAGATTCACTCCAGCAATAATCTATTTTGATCACTTTGCGTAGAAGATCAGGTCTGTTTTGTAATAAACTTATTTGTTGGAAAAAACAAAACCCAAACCAAAACCACCAAACAACAAATAGCTCAGGGGATGCTCCCTATTTTAGGGATAAAAGCTAGCCTGTTGTATGTTATATTTAGAAATCACTTAAAACCTGACTTCTTTTATTCTGGGGTCTTCTCTTGATCATTTATGAGACTCGTCTTTTCTATGGGAGAGTTATGTCTTATTTTAGCACAAGCTTTCAACTAAGACTCCTTTTATCATGTTGGAAAGTCTAATACCACAAGAAGGAGTACCTATAAAGACTCACCAGCTATGATGTTGGTCTGCAGCAAGGACAGACTACTACCTTACCCCTTCTTTCTGTCTCTAGCAAAGCAAAGAATGATTTGATGTCAGGAAGTGGGAAGAGAGAAAATAGAAGCTTGCAAAGCCATGTGTTCCCATTGCAAACACCTCTACAGAAGGCTGTGAGCTGTGATGGGCAGAGTGCTAGCAGCTGTGGCAGGCAAGGCCGGGTGTTCTTGCAAGTGGCAGGCTGCAGCACATTTGTTGTTTATTTCTGCTCACTGAGCTAAGTCCCCATAGGGAAAGCACTGGTGGGTCTGCACTAATGATTTCCTATTGTCTTCTCTGCAAGGCTGACTACATCCCCCCTTTCTTCTAGGCTTACTTTTCCTGCCTTGCACCACATCCTTCTTCACAGTGCCTTGATTAAGTGGAAAAACAACTTGCCTTTTGACTGTGCTCTCAAATGCTGAAGAAGGGAGATCAGCTATGTGCAGAGATTCCTTCTGCCTGGGATCTGAGCGCTCTCTCTCTCAGGATGTATGATATTAAAGCTCTCTGTATACTTCCTCAGGGAAAGGCACATTTCTCCTTCAATGTTTCCTTACCTGTGCCCTGGCTGTTGTGGCAGGAGGTGTTTTCTATGGGGACGTGCCAGGTTGTGAAGGATGTTTTTAGACTTCTTTGGCATGCTTACTTTCTCTTTTCCTCTGCTTTCAGAAATGCCACCAGCCCTGCAGTGCTGTCAGAAACATTATTTAGTTTGAATCCTGAGTCTCAACACCTCCAGGCAGAGGTGGCATCAAGTTATCTTCTTTCCATCACAGGCCAAAAGGGCTTGGCTTGGCTTCACTCTGACACCTCGCTGTCTAAGTCTGTAGTTCAGATTATTTCCTGACTCAGGATGAAGTTATACTGGGTGTGAATTACAGCAGAAAGTACCCAGAAGACTTCAGGCTGGAATGAATAATATTCTCTCTGTGCTTTGATTTAAAACAGCCTAACGGGCTGCTTTCTACTTTTTTACAGCTAGTGTAGCATCATTGTAGCTGGCCAGTATGACTGGGACATGTAGGGAGCCCTCTCCTGAGTAACTGGGGTGCCTGTAGCAGAACTGGTGCCTTTTCTTTACACTAGCAGAGGGGTTTTGTTGTCTTTAGAGTAAGCTTTGCCTAAGAAGCCTGGCTCCCTAATGCTGCCCTGCTATATTTAGACCCTCTTCTGGTGTGCCCACCCAGTGCTGTTCCCCTTGTTTGTTTCCTACTAAACAATGAGACCTGAAAGAATTGCTTGGAAAGGGGCCAATGCTCTTGCAAATGAAACTGTCAGGCAGCCAAGCTCTGCAATGGCCCCTTGTAACATACTGTACTGGGAAATGGGAAGCAATTGTCTCTCCAGCATGGCTTTTTCCCCATGCTAAGAGCCCTGTGGCATGGCCCTGCCCCATGGACGGTCTTTGAGGAGGTGTCCGAAGGCATGGGGGCAATGCCAAGAGGCAACAGATCAGGATGGCAAGGAGCAATGTAAGATCTGCTCTCTGTCCTCCCTCACCCCTAATCCTGTATTCCTGCCAGAGCGTGTTTTAGCAGCAGGTTGTTCCTGGAAAGCCTTTGCTATCTACCCTGATTGTAGTAGAAGCTGCTCATGTACATATAGGGTCGCAGGTATGGTCAGACACCCTTCTCACTCACCCCGTGTTTCTTTGCTGTGCTCTTGCGGTGTTTGGCTACCGCTTTTTACAACATCAGCGTTGTAGAAGGAGAGAAAAAGCGATCCCAGCCCCAACGGTGTGCAGAGCAGGGACTGCATTAAGATTCCTTTCCCTTGTTTAACACAAATGGAGATAAAGGGAAAAACAGAGGAGGAGTGGGAAACAAAAAACCAACCACACAAACGATAAGCCAACAGGGGGAACTGGGAATACACAGAGATTTCTTAAAAACAGAGGGGTCTGCCGAATCCACAGCAGCCTAAAGGAGGAGAACCTGGAGATCGCAGTTTTGCATCCAACTCTATTGCTTCTTTTGGCCTCCAGAGCCAAACCCTCCATAGCCAGAAAAGGAAGTGTATCCCTGAGGGATATTCCAGGAACATCCTTCAGTTAGATCTGTTTTGAGTTTTCCTTTAGGCCCATAAGCATTAGCGATGTCAGAGCTTGCAAAAAAACCCTCCAAAATAATAGATGTCAACATTTCCAGCAGGGGAAGAAAGGTGCTGAGTACCAGAATCAGAGCAAAATTTAGAGCAAGAGAAACATCAGCTAAAAACACGTCTGCCCAAACCACAGAGGCATCTGCTCATCCTGCCTGAGAAGAGGGGGATAAATCTCCAAGGGGAATAGAGGACGCGCATGTACCCCCTAGTGCCAATGTCACATTCACTCCACTGATTGCCACATACAGACTGCTCTCTGGCAAGTTTAAGAGGTGCTGGAAAGAATCCAGTGGTTTGAGTTACAATTTTTGGTAATGATATCAAGTATGTGCAACTTGAAAATGGAACCAACTTTTAAGAACAGCTTAGGAGAATGCATGCTGGCAGGAAAAATGCAGCTGGAGGGAGAAATAAATAGATAGCATTTTGACACCATGGGCACACAGCACTGACTGGTCAGCAGTCTCAGGCAGAAACTGTAGGTGAGTGGAGGGTATAGGGAGTGCCTCAAGCGTTATAGCAGGTAAATCGAGTAAAAGGGAAGAACTGATGCAGCAAGGGAAGGCTGCAATCCAGACTGAACCCCAGCAGGCAGGGTCTATGGGATACAGTAAGCAGGACCCTGCACTGTTGCACCTCAACATATCACTTGAGTAACTCAAAGGTCACTAACAAAACTGAAGGAGTCAACTTGGGATGGCCCTTGTCATAGGACATAAGACAGTTTCATGGTCGTTGGGTTTTCTGTGTTGTAATGTCATTGCAGTACACAGCAACTGTCTGAAAGTCCCAGCTCCTGGATCAGGGCATGTTCTTGTAAGACTCTCAGCTTTCACTAAACTAGCACTGAGAAAAGCTGCAGCCTTCATTAGTGTAGGGGGAACTTTTAAAGATGCAGCCCCTAAAAGCTTGGGAAAATTGAGATGGCAGGCTGAGAAACAAAGGCCTGACTCTATAGCAGCTCCTGATTTGGTGCACGCAGGCTGGCCCAGAAATCTGGGATCCTTTTCCTTCATGCTGCGATAATATAAGGGTTATTTCATGCTTACTGTTTATTGCAGAACACAGATCCACTGTGCTCAGTGACTAAAGATCATTTGTGGAGCTTTAATAGTCAACAGGAAATTATATTCTCGTTTTGCCAAATCACTTTATCATGATGCCATTATGAAAAGACTGTTCATCTATTTTAGTGGTTGCTTAGGAGACGCAAGAGGGATTGGCCTGCAGCCACTTCCCTCTTCTGACTCTCCCCAAGATAGCGCTGTAGCCCCTTATCTATAAAGAAACCCACTGGGAGACTGCTTGAACGGCCAAGGAGACTTCACACGTGGGTTTCTTTTGTGGCCAGGTGGAGGAAGTCCTGAGCTCCAGCTGAACAGGAAACAGAAGAGCTTACCAGCAGGGAGGAGCTGGGGAAGAAGAAGGTGGATGAATGACACACTGAGAAGCTCAGGGATGGCAAGGAAACGGCTGCTGAGGTGATGCTACTTCTCTGAGGAAACCTGCCCTTGGTGGTTGCATGGTTGGACCCTGTTCTGGAGGAGCCAGAACCGCTCAAAAAATGATGGGTTTGGCCTTTAAATGGAATGGATATTCCTCTTACAGAGTGAAGCTGCCCAAAAATACATGAATTTCTGACATAGTGTATTAAATGCCTGATCTCACCCCAGCAAAGCAAGACACATCACCAGTGCAAAGTCTAGAAGAAGTTTGCTGAAGCCCCAAAGCTCTGTTCCTTACAATTTGCAGCCTTTTCCAGCTGTTCTAGGAGGTTTTGTTCCATTTATTCAGTATTAGTATTTTTTGGTTCAATACCTAATATTCTGATCAGCCCTACACAGTTCATAGCAAGCTGGAAAACTGAGGAAGACTAGATTTTCTTCTTTGGTCTCACTCTAAATGAGGCTTGAAAGGCTGAGATCTATTAGCTCTAAAACCTTGTAAAACATATTGACCAAAAAGAAACAATTCAATTCACTACCTACAGATAATATGTCCTTTCCTTGCCTAATCAGTTTTGATCAACTTGCCTTGTATATCCTGCACAGCTACTGTGTGGCTTCATTATCTAATAAAAAGCAGAATTAAAACGCTGGCTTTCTGCATCTTAATTGAATTCCAATTCTCATCCCAAAATAGCTTGACACAAATCAAAGGGGAGCAAAAAATAATTATCATGTAAATAAGCAAAGCCATTCACTATTTTCTAACATAACTAAATGCAAATTATGGATCTGAATAATTGCAAGCTATTAGATTGTTCTATTTACATGTGTAGAGAGCCCAGGCTAGCAAAAACTTACCAAATTTAGCGGAAGGGCTATATTTAGTTTCAAATCAGGATGCTTTAATTCCCAGCTAACAGGAAGCAACCTTTTTAGTTTTGTTTAGCTTTGTTTTCTGGTAATTTTGAGGGGGTTTTGGAAATAACTACAAATATGAAGCATAATTAGAATAGATTGCTCCAATCATCTGAGGTTTTTTTTGCTATCTGGTATTTTTGAATCACTCCATCTTGAACAGACATTTATCACACATCAGTCGTGTGGAAATTTCACAAATGCTTTTCTAAGATACCTCAGCTCTTGCCAACTCACATTTGTGTCCCTTTGTAGACTATCTAGGCTACCCATAAAGGAGTTTGAGCTGGATCATATCGTTTTAGGCTAACCTTTACAATCAGTAACACAGTTTCTCATGTGTTTGCTGGTTTCTTCATGGCCAGAGCAGAAGCAGATAGTGGAGACCATCAACTCGTAGTATGTGTTTAGTAGCCTGCAAACAAAAGGGAAACAAACAATGAAACAACACTGTCTCTGTTCACCATAGTCTAACAATACCTACCGCTTATCACAGGCATGTGAAATCACAGCCACTCAATACCTGAGGGTTATAAACATGTTTTGAACTCACTGCTTTGAAGTGCCACTGCATCTGAGCACAGCTCAGATCAGGGTTAGTCAGGCGCCGCATTTCCAGAGGACCTTGGACCCTCTGTCACCCCTATCAGACCTCTTGCTCTGCCCTTTCCTGGTACACTGTGTCCCCTCCTTCAGATTTTCATGCCATCCTTGGGTTCCCAGAACCCGTTTATAGGCCGCAGAACAATAGCGATTGCTGCAAACATGAAATGGGAGAAATGAAAACATCTTGGTAAAACACTCACACATTGGGAGTAGAGTATAAAAAATCAGAAGTGACAGCTCAGCTCGGGGGCCCCAGGATCTACGGACTGTGGATAAAAGCTGCTTCATTCTCTCTTCTGGAGTCTTACCTCTTGTTCCGTTCCTGAAAAATGTCAATAAGGAGACAGATCCTCTTTGTCATCCCTCCTAGGAAATACATTCCTCCTGTGCCAATACCATCATACCTTCTATTACTTGTGACATATTCTGGATCCTTCTCTCTCCTTTTATTTGGCTCCTGGAGCTCAGAGAATAATTGTTTATTCAGCAAATCTTGCTTCTTTTTCCATTTTTGGAGCATCCCGGAGCAGATTGACATCGCCTCGGGTTCTTTATTGTTATCTGGCAAGTTCTTTGCAGTTTCTTCTTCTCCTCCATGGATTTACTGTGAACTCTGAGGGAGGTACTTGGCTCGTTATGGCTTCAGGCATACAGTCCAGTTGTGATGAGTGAGAAAAATCAAGAGCATCGTCACATGCCAATGTCTGACTGCAAGAAGATCATCATTATTATTTTAAGTTGCTATTATTATCTCTACAGCTGTATCTTTCACTTAAGAGAAGTGAACCTGAAAGAAAGACCAGAAGGGAGAATCATTTAAATACAGGACTACATGCCATCAAACAGAAACAACTTTCTCGTTATATTCAGAACAGAGTATAGCCTCCAGTATAAAACTCAGAGATAGAAATGATGACTGAGAAATGATACGGTCAAGCTGCCCACAGCCACTTCATTTCATTGCTATCCTGGGGCACCCTGATGTTTGTCATGGCCCCATCCCAGACCCTACTGACTTGTAGAAGGTGACTGTGAAGGCAAGCACGGCAGGTAGTCACATAGGAAAGAAACAAAAGGACCCTACCTTTAAACACCCTCTAAGTGTGGGTTGCCACAGTAAGGCAATCCCATGCAAGGCTGTCCTGATCTTGGCAGGGTATAACGGAGGGCTCTCAAAGGGAAGCGCTTGTCTTGGCTGACCTCTGGTGTTGTGCGCTGGCCACACCTTGCTCTAATGAGAGGGTTGGAAAGCACAGATTTGCTGCAGGCTCCCGTAATCCCTGAGCTCCTTCATTTACCTTTCCAGTGAGAGGCAGGGAATTGAGAGGAATGGCAACAGTTCCTTTGAACAGACACTGTCTGAGAGCCAGAGTACTATGGGGGAAAAGAGGAAAACAAGGGAACTAGGAAACTCTGCCCTTTCACCACAGAAACATCACAACCACATCCCAAACCCCAGCTAGCTACAGCGTCCTTCCTCGCGTGGAGAAGCAAGCCAGAAAGGAAGCCAGGAGAAGTGGGATGTACAGAGACTCAGAGATATTTTTAAACGTGCTGGAGGTCTGGCTGCACAGTTCTGGCCTGGTTTTGTTGGCACAAGGCCCTTTCTCCCCTGGTTTTGATAGATCACACTTGCTGAGGAGGCCCTCCTTGTGTGTCAAGATGAAATGTTGTGGCTGATGAGGGGACAAGTAACCAGACCCAGCAGCTTTTCTAACCACACTTGTTCTGCAGCCTGCTTGGTTAAGGAAGCCCTTTTCTACGACCTGCTGCTCTGCGCACAGAAGCAGGACTCCCAGAGAGGACCTGCTGTGATCCTTCAGACAGTGTCTGAAGGGGTTTGACTGAAGGACTTCAAGGCAAGACATCCTTTCCTTCCCACAAAACAGCCAGAGCCTCCATTCCATGTGCAGGATACAGGAGGACACCATGCTATAGTTCAACAGACCCTCTGTCCTTACAGAGCTGTGCCTCGGGGCCCCTTACCAGCTTGGAAGAAGGACCACAGGAGAAGGGAACTGAGGAGGAATAAGTAGGACACATGAGCCATGACTAAACACTATTTGCACACTGAGGAGGATGGACAGAGAAAGGATTGTGGCTGTAAGCAGGGAGGAATCTTGGGTGCCTTACGCCTTTCAGAGGTGTAAAGCACCATTGCTAAACAAGAAGGTCAAAACAAGGTGAAATCCTCCTGATTAAGCTGTGGATGGAGCACACGTCTGTGCTGGCCCTGCACCCGGAGTATCTGTTCACCCTCATCATTTCATCACTGGAGATGATGATGAAGAGCTACAGAGAGAAGAAGCCCAACCACTTCCCCAACACAAGAGAGGGCTGAGCTGATCTCAGCCCTTGTCATGCTGTGGTGATGTGGTATGTCGTGGTGATGTGGGACATCCTGTGACACAGCCTCTGACAAAGCCAAGATTAAAAATGCTGCTGAAGAAGAGCCTTGGTGTGTTTGGTTTTGGTAGAAACAGGAAGGATGAGGGTGAGGCTAAAAGGAGCCCAAGCAGTGTCCTTTCAAAAGCCTAAACTAACAAACTATGTACTCTCCTAAATATGGTAAAGGCAAGATGACATCCTTTCCCTAATAACTTTCATGTAAAAGGCATTTAGTTAGATGGGAATGTCTTCATTTCTGAGAAGCAACTCCATCTGGGTGATAACAGAGCTAGGGGGGTGGAACTGGATGATCCTAAGGATCTTTCCACCCCAAACCATTCTGTGATTCTGTGATTTAACCACAAAGGTGATGAAAAGAAGCACACATCTGAGAAATCAAACACGTGGAAGGGAGTGAGCTCAAACCTGGCCAGAATAACAGTGACACAGACCTTTCCTGAGGAAGGAAACACAGGACTTCCAATAAACACCCTTTGTTAGGGGCTTCAGTGTTCAGCTTACCCAAAAGCAAGCACCTCCATGACTTCCAAACTAAGTCATCCAAATGAATCAGCTGCTCTTGTGGGTTTTGTTGCATGCAGAAGGATTCTTGACTCAAATGTTGTTCATGACTTCTAGAAGTGTTTCACACCCAAGTGCTGCTAGAGCTGCGGTCCTAAAGGCTCCTCGCCTTTTTGCCTTCCTGATTTAGGTTTTAAATCAACTCAAACTGTCCAAGAGGGAACTGAGAAATTCCATAGCCTCTGTTGCTCGTAAGTGAACTGCTTCTCTTAATTGCTTCTTTCATTAATGGTGTGAGCAGGTAGATTTGATTTTTGACCAAAATCATGGTTAGTAGCTCTAATAACTCTCTATGGACAAAGCACCCCTTTAGAGATCCCGGTGTCAGCCATGCTAAAGGTCTTTAAACCCACGTCAATCATTGTCCTGCGGGAAAATGGTTAAAACCTTCCCTGACGCTGCTTCTGAGATGGCTGCAGCCGGAACAGCACATCGGGACCGCCGCACCGGAGGCATCTGTGGGGTTTGGGACAGTTTGACATCTAGTGGTAACGGGAGGTATAATCCCAGAGCTCGCACTGGCGAGTGCAAGGGTCACAGTCCCGAATCTGGCAAGCCGAGGGAAGATCTCTCCATCCACAAAGGACGCACTCGTACGCTGCACGTACAGCCACACGCCTTGGTATTGTGCATCATCCTGCAGTGGCATTTGGCTAAGGGAATCAAGGAGTTAAGAGGTAAGACCAGGTCATATTTCATCCAGAGAAGCAATATATTTTAAGATTAGAGGTTTTATCTCTTTGCTTAGGGTCTCTTAGATCATTATACATGCTTTTGTCATGCTAATGAAGCAATAGCAGAAAGGTCTTAACCCAATCAAAGCAATGGAAGATGCCCAAAGGGTTAATTCTGAAGTCTGCCAGGAGCCTAAGTTCAAAGAAATTGGGGTTATTTCAGCTTCAGGTTTGATTGGTGCCATTTCTGATTGCAACCAGAAGAGTCTTGTGGAGCTGATCTGCTGCTAGGAACTGAATAATGAATGCACAGAGAGAGCTTTCTTTATTAAAAGAGTATGTAGGGAAGAGCAAAATGATTGAGGTGACGTGAGCCCAATCTAACGCAGCCCAACCTAACACTGCTGGAGGGTGACAGAGATTGAAATCTTTTTTCCTTCTCCACATTTCCTACAATTGGAATGGGAAAGTATCATTATCCCTTCAGAAACATGATTTTAGACCAACCTGCTCTCAAAATCTCATAGGGAAATGGAATAGTCTCAAAAAGTTTGGCCAGTTTCTAGCTCTAAGAAGCTTTACTTGGACTGCAAGGGTGAGCAGCATCTGAACTTGCAAGATAGATATTGGTCAGGCAATTGCTCTATCTGCCTAGAAAGATTAGATCAAGTATGTCTACAGGGACTAGTGACAATTTACCAAGGATGAATTTGTCCAAATGTGTACATATGCCTAAACAAAAAGAATAAATGTGAATTAGAACTTATATTAAGAGTTCTGGAGCATTTAGGGCAATTGTTTTCTTCCTATTTATTTTTAGTGAGAGGAAATAAAAATAATGCTTAAATCAGAATAGCAGTTATGGGTTAGAGCTGATGAAACCACATCCCCTGTCCTCCAGACGTTGCAGAGCAGAGAGACTCCATTCACCTTTCTATGGGAAGCAACCCTTTTTCTATGTGCATTAAGGCAGGGGGTAGTGCCCAGGCTCTGTAGTATCATTTTGTGAACTTTATGCACTCCAGTGCAGACCACAGTTGAAGTCCACTCTCTGGTGCAATAACATGACGTTTGCTCTCTGGGGAGCAATTTCTCGGTCTCCAGAGTGTGTTGAAGTGTGCAGTTGGAACTTCCTCCTAGGATGTAGCTCAGCCAGTCAGCTGAAAACTGCCTTTTCAGGCTTTTCCTGGTGGAAAAAAGCCCAAGATTTGTGAGTGTCCAATGGATACATACAGGAATGTTCATCTGAAAAGGCCAAAAGCTTTGGCCTGCTTTATCAACCTGCCTGCTTGGAAACATTCCTGTGTTTAGCAAATAAGTCAGGCGAAGGGCTTGGCTGGCTGAAGAGGCAGGATGACTTGGTTTCCCCTGGCAGGTGGATGCGAACCAGGCTGCTGCCTCAAGTCTCCAGGTTGCAATAGTCTCCAGACACAAAATGTGGAAAGGAGCAAGAAGCATCCGTGAGCACTGGTTTGTGGGAAAGGAAATCTCCTACTTGCCCTCTCATTCTGTCTCATGACCCATTCACACAGCATAAACAGCCACAGGTAAGTCTGAGACAAGGCTTCAGACCCTGTTCACAGCCCTGTTACACACCTCACCGCTGCTTGATTCCTCAGCCAGATAAGCTGGTGTGGTTTCCGTGATGAGACCCTTAATTCTAACGACAGATGCAGAGCATACCCTCCCAGCATGGAGCAGAAAAAACCTGCACAAGCAATTCCCTAAAAGCATTTCACTTTCTTCTCTTTATCGCCAGATTTCTATCTTCTTTTTATTCATTCTTTTTTAACCAGCTGCAGTCAAGAACTCCTCAGGGCAGGAGCTGTGCTATATCTATCTGCCACAAACATTGGTAGCACAAGACAAAACACAATAGTGTAGCCTCTAGAAACCAGGCACTACTGCAGAAAGAGGAGGAAATCTAGCAGGAACAGGAGATCCAGGGCAAAAGGATCAGCATCTTGGCCAGTGGCAGCTCTAGTGCTTTCTAGCTGGTAGGGATCTTGGAAGAAAATTTTGGAGTAGATATGCTTATGCATATACAATGTGCTAAGAAGAATATCAGACAAGAACAGTGAGAGATCATTCATAATCAAACTATTACTATCAAGGTGAAAGTGTCTAAGGTTTTTTTTTTGGGGGGGGGAAATGGGGTGAAAAACAGAACAAATATCCATTACTTCATAAAAGGCATTGTAGCCTTCTCCTACATGTCCCATCTTTGCAATCGGCCTGTGTTGCTGCATGCCCATCTCCGAGCCTGGGGACAGCCAGTAAAATCCCCACTTAGGACTACTGGACAGGAACACAAATGCAGAAGGACTCTAAAATGTTTAAGCATTACTTAGAAAGTGTATAGATCTATGGTAGCTTATTATATATAAGTTAGCATTATCTTGACATTGATAACTAGGGCTGTTCTTGCTTTATACAATATTGTTCCTTCAAACACCCGTTGCATTGTGCTGTGACAATACACTGTGGAAAGATTCTAGGCAAATGTACTGGTGAGTCTGGATGCTGCAGTGCCCAGTGTAAGAACTGTGCTGGGCTTGGCCTTCAGAACAGGAGGAAGAAATAGGATTTTCAATCCTGCTTGTAGAAGTTCTCCCTTCCCCTTTCTCTACCCATCATGTCTCCTCTAACAGCCAGACCCTACAGTCCTGTCTAGCTGGGAAGGCATTAAATCCTGAATAATCAGTGAATGCTGGCTTCTGATATCCAGAGAGCCAGTGCTGGTCCTGGTGTTTGACTCTGCAGTTCTCTCAGCCTTAAAGGCGCACTGTATTGTCTGCACAATACCAACTCTCTGTGTTCTTGTTCCTCAGATGACCTCTTACATCCTAAAAAGCAGAGTAAAGCAAACACCAGTGTATTTGCCGCGTAGCACAGTGAATCAGCCGCTCTGCTGCTCATTGCAGGCACAACAGAGCAGGGGCTTTTGCAATCCATTTCTGGATATTGTTCCTATTTATCAGTAATGCCCCTTCAGCTTATAACCATGCTGGCTTCCTTTTGCTGCCTTCAGCCCCCCTGAGCCCACACAGACAGTGCAAAGCACAGAGCCAGGATGGGAGGGTACACAGCAGCCACTACCCGTTGCGCATCCCCTGCAGTGGTACCAGCAAGACCCCCAGCATCACCATGATTTAAACACGAACCAAACAGCAAGGTTAAACCTGCCTGCATGCTTCTGCGACACGGTTTACTTCACAAACCAGACTTCAGACACTTAATGGTCTGCAGCAGCACAGCTCCCAGGCAGAACCCACTCAGTGGTACCGGAGGAGAAAAGCTTTCCATGCCCTTTGGCAGGAACTTCTGTTAGATAAGGCCTTCACAAAGGGAGCACCATCACTGCACTAGCTGGGACCTGTGCCCATCGTGTGCCCACAGGTCCTTGCCCTGAATTCCCATCTTGCCTCATCTTTAAAGACCTAAACTGCAGCAGCTCCAGGGCTGGAGCCTGAAATGTTTTTCCCGACAGATCTCCAAAGGAGCTGTCAGGGGAGGATTCTTCTCCCCCAGCTGTGCAATGCCTACGTCAGAGCTTGTCATCTACAATATCTCTTTTTATGATCTACCGAAAGGAACAGGCACTTGAAGGGCATGGTTCAGTTCTTTTTGCTGACTATAAAGGGAGTCCACGGTGATGAGCCTCGCTGCAAACGTCTGCATTCAATCAAGCTGAGGGAGATTAATTCCGTGCCAGTGCCCAAAATTTTGGGAGGCTCAAAACATTTAACCCCATTGCTGAACATTCCAAAATTATCCCACATTTTTTAGGTTGGAAGCATTTCTGGTTTTTGCTGGCAAGCTCAGCCTCTCCCTTCTTGCAAACTGTATAAAAAACAACACATCATCTTGGCATCCTCTCAGACTAAAAGAGTGGATGCGAGTTAATTGTCTAACATGATTGATGGAATCATTTCTTTATCTGTCTATTTATAAAACTCTTTTAAGTCTATGAAGTGCTATAGAAATGCGTGTTGTTGTCAATAATTAATGAAGTAACATCTGGTGGGCACAAAGATGGATTAGCATCCCACAAATAAAGGTACACTGTGTTAACTTGAACACTATTTTTAGGTGAGTGCAGCTCATTACAAGCCTTCACGGGACAGTTTTGCTGAAAGAGTCCTTGCCTCTGGCAGCTTTTATTGTTGCTTTTGCTAAAACAAAATAGTAGCCCAACACTTCGTTTTCATCGGGATTATTAGAGATATTCTTTCCTCTTGCTCCATTCTACTCAACTGCTGGAGCCACCCCAGCAACTGGGGTACCTGGTCTCCTGCCAGTGCTCCACCGAGCATCTCTCGTGTGTGCCTTTCCAGCACCCACCCCAAAGGGGCAACTTCTGTGTGTGTGAGAGATGGTAATGAGAGGCATGTGGCTCCATTTGATAAGTCCAGAGGAAAGTGTTGTGCGTTTGGGTTCCAACTGATCCCTCCTTTTTAGGGATGCAGGAAGTAAATCAGTCATGTTTTAAATGATCCCACGCTCCAGCTGCTGCAGATTTGGCAATTGTTAATGAATGCTGCTCACAGCGTTATCTGCTTGTGGCCATATGGCTCTGCAGGGAGAAAGTTCCATCCTGGAGCGTTCTGTGCACACTTCTGCTGTACTCGCAGCACCACTGGAAGGCAATCATCACCAGGCTGGAGGGTGACAAGCAACTCATCTTCAGAAGCCAGTGCATTGCAGCTGGGCATGAGGGAAGATCTTCTTTTTACTTGTTTTATACAAGCTATTGGGGAAATTTTGCTTTCTATGCCAGTGTAGAGCAGACTTTCAAGGCCTCACCTCCTAATGATGTGTGGACAGCATTGTTCTTGGTACCCTAATGCATGAAATTAATCCTTTCTGAATGCATACTCTGACTTGGAAACTCTCTGATGCCCTTCTGAAGGTTCAGCAAGCTTTGGAATGAATGTCCATTCCTTCTCCCCATATTCCAGTGCCAAAATCCTATCCCCTGTGTGTGGCTTTATCATGTTGACTCTAGACTAAAAAAAGAAAAAAAATGGGTTAAAAGGGGCCTCAAACATTCATTTTATCCATCTCCTGCTCAAAAGAGAATTACCTGTATCTGGGCAGGTATTTTTCTAAGTTTACCATAATGGAAACGCACCCATCCCAGACAATCTACTTCAGTACATCTGTAGCCTTACCCATGAAACTTCAATGGCCAGCTTGAATTCCTCTTGTTGCAGTTCACTGCATGTCCTTTCCTCAGCATAGATATTGAAAAAGAATTATTCCCATGTTTTTTGCAGTGGCCTTCTATGCGTTGAAAACTGCGCATCGCATCCTCTTCCTCAACCAATGTAATTTTCTCTCGATGAAGCTAGCCCAGCGCTTTATCTCACAGAACTTGTTTTCTCAGGCGCTGACCTCTGTTGGCACCCTCCTCCTGGACTCTGCCCAGTTGATCCACAAACACTTTGAAGTGTGATTCCAGTTGTCAAGCTGAGCTCATACCAATACTATGCTGAAGAATTACTTCCCAAGCCTTAACAGGAGTCTAGCCGTACTCCTTAGTATGGTCTTACACGTTTTCACAACAGTGTGACATTGGTGATTCACAGTCTTACTTTGATTTGGTGGAAATTCTTCTCACCCACCCTTTTCTCAAGTCCTTTTATACAGGTCTGTTACATAGATGGCAACAAACAGTTGCTTTTCAGTATGTAAGGGACTTGCTTCTCTTGGAATGTTACTGACCTTCTTTTTGGAGAGGTGAAAATTCCCTCTGGCTCCCAGATACACCTTAGAAGAGCAATTTCCAATATCCTTAAAATGATCACACCAATTTGCATAGCTGTCCAGAAAAAGGCTTCTCCATGTGAGGTCCTTTAAACCCATGTGTGAAGCTTTCTTGGCTGGCACCAGCTGGGTCTCAGCAGCAGAATGGAGCTCCCTCCAGGAATGGGCAAGTCAGGAAGGGCTTGGCTTGAGATGTGGCATCCCATAAGTGTGAAAGAGAGTTTTGCCACTGGGAAGGGAGGACTTAGCACAGGTTAGAGTGAGAACAGTTATGAGAGCCTTTTGTTAGAAAACCAGTAGCACAATTAGTGTATTACCTCCTCTTGTTGCTTTACCATGCAATGGAGAGCTGTAATGGTCCCTTTAGCATTTCCCTGCAGCTTCAAGGAAAGGCCCCTTGGAGCGTTGTTCCAAAGGCTTCAGAGCAGGTCAACATAACCAGTCAGGGATGATTAAACTACAGACCAGCTGAGTTGAGTCAATCAGTGCTTGTCTTCTGTCCCAGGGATTTTCCCTTTGGTGGAGGAGGGTCCTGCTTCCAGTTACACAGCTCAACAGACTGAGACACAGCTCAGAGAGGAGCTCTTCAGCGTCCCAGGGGAGGCGAATAACTTCCAAAGGGGCTGCTCCACCATTCCCGTGACTGTTGGTGTCTGTATGTAGCTGGAGGTGAACACTCAGGGGAAGGTCCATAGCAAACGATGGCTGCGTGAGGAGGACATGGCAGTGCTCTCCACAAGGCCAAGGACATCATGAAATTGTCATCATCTACACTTGGTGTCAGGGTCTGGCAGACAAGGAATCATTTCAGCTCAACTCTTTGGCAAGCTAAATGCTGGGATCAATCACACGTGCCTGTAAGATACTCATCATGCGCTAGATGCATTGTTCCTGGAGGATGGTGCTTCACACAATGCACATCCCTGTCTCAGCATCTGAAATTAAAGAGCTGAATTTGGGGAGAAAAGCAGAATCGTAAGGAAAGAATTCCAGGAAAGTTAATGTCCTACTATGCTTAAAAAAAACCCTTTTTTTCTCGGCAGAAAATCTCTAACTCTTTTAAAATGAAGCTAGCTGCTGATCTAATTCCAAATGCTCTCTGCTTGACTTGAAAGAGATTGCAGCAACACTTTGATCTACACCCAAAAGCCACTGGGAATAGCACAAACTGCTCAAACAGGCCAAAGCCAAGTAAGGAGAGGACCCCTACACTAAAAAAGCAAAGAAGTATCTTGGTTCCTAGGCTTCCACCAGATCAACTCTGCACTCTGGCAAATCTATAGGCTCTTGGGAATGCTTCTGCTCAAAAACCACACTCACTGGAAGGTCTTGGGCTGCTGGGAATGTTTCCCTTCCCTTTCTAGATCACTCTATCCAGCCTTCTAATTACAGCTGGGTAGATTATTTTTACAAATCAATTATCTGACTAATTCAAGCCTTTATCCAGCTCATGAATCATTAACAAACAGACTTGCTTTTTGTTGCTCTTGGTAATTACTTCATGAATGGTTCATGCAAATAAACTTCAGTCTGTGGGAGGTGACGGCTGCTCGCTCCCTTCTCCTGTTCAGAAGTGACTCTCTGTTCAGTAAGTGGCTCTCTTGCTGATGCGCTGTGCTTTCCTGCTCTTCAACTGCATGTCAGGATGCGTTTAATGCCGAGATTTTTCCTTTCTCATGCAGGAAATACCCCTGCCACAGCTGCATCCCAAACTGTGCACGCCAAGCAGAGCCCCATTCACACCAGTTCTCATGAATAAGAAACAAGAGGGATTGGGGAGGAGTGGAGATGAGCAGCTGTGCAGAATCTGAATGAATATTCACTGATTCCCTCTTCTGCAACACCTGCTGTCTGTCTCCTTCTTATGAGCAAATGACATTTGAAGTGTGTGCAGGAAGCACTAGGAGACAGTGGGATGCCACATTTTACTAGGGGCTGGCCCATAGAAGTTAACAAGTCCTAATAGTGTTTCCAGACAGAAATGTAGATCTTCTTGATTATTATAATCCCTGTTGCTGCCTCATCTTCACAACTTATGCTTTAGTCTCCACCAGCCCTGTCTCCCTGAGGCATGCAGATTGGTGTATCCAAAGGAGCCAGAGGAATAGCAGAAGTTTTCAAGCTAGAGAAGCTCTGTTCACCATCTATCACAGTACCCTCTCTCAAAAAGTGATCAGATAAATGTGTTCTAAGATGTAGTAAAACAGCTGTTGGCACATCCCATGATTTCATCTATACTTTGGAAAGAGGTGCCTTCCTGACAGTGATCCACTTAGACCTTAACATATGACAACTGGTTTTCACCAACTGGGTAGCCCTGAAAAGCCTGCTCTTTTGTATGGGTTAATCTCTTCCTCCCCCTGCCCTTGATTTCTCCCTAACACACTGTGCTTCCCTGTGTTGAATCCACAGCTGTTCTGCTGAGTGATGTGTATCCTTTGTGCCCATGCATTGCCGTCTGTAGCCAAAGCAAAAGAAAATGCTTTCTGCTCCTTCCACAACAAAACCAAAACTAACTAAAACAAACCACAAAAACTTGGAATAATCATTTCACCCTTAGCCCCAAGGCAAGCATTCACAAAATGCCATGAGCCAGCTCCCTGTGATGCTGTGCTCATATCCTCTGCTTAAGGCTGCTCCTCTGTAATTTTCATCTCCTATGTCTTGAAGGCATTATCAGACCTTAAATACTCTGGTAGGATTACCTGAGCCCTACATACATGCACCTTCTGCCCATTAGCCCAGACCTAAGCTTAAATAAAGCTCCTGGGCTGTGCTGCCCATGTTGTTTGTGTCTGTTCCTGCTTAATTATTGTTCCAGAGAGTTGCTGGATCTATCTTGTAGAAGGCTTTGGTTTGTTCCCTGAAGGGACCTGGGCTTCACTCTTCACCTTATCTTGTCTGGGGCTTTCAGTGCACCCTGTCTCTACCAGCACCCTGCCTAGTGCTGTAAGACTGTGGGTTGAGGGTACCACCAATGCTGCAGTTACCCTTGCCTACCTTTTGTCTTCCCTCACACTATCCTCCTGATTGGTTTATGCCATGAACAACATCCTCCAGTGGCTTCTCATTGACTCAGTGTTGCACCAGGAGTTGACAGAGCTGAACAAATATAGAAACCTGCATACACACCAAAATGTACAATTTGATTTCAAAGTAATAAGATTACCTCAAATCTCTTCCACCCAAAAGTGACCATAAGTAGCTACCAATGGTTGTCTCTTGTGGATGATCCTGTCCTGCTGCTCTTGAGGAACTGTCCAGCTCACAGAACTGTCACCACAGTTGCCCCCATATACCCAGTCTCACCAGAAGGGATGAAAAGCTGATGGAGCCTGTCCTACATTTGGAGTATTCAACTCTCCTGTGGAAGATGGGGGATTTCAGCATCAACAGCTGTCAGGCTGACATGTTTCACCAGCAATAAACTCAACAAAGAGAGTGAAGGGCACTGTTCTAGACAGTTAACCTGATTTTAGACTATATATAACCCCCCATGTGTACTGCAGGCATTCACAGAGAGATGTCTGCCATGGCATGGGGATTTCTATTGCATAGGAGCCCTAAGCTGGAGGTGGGAGAGTGTCTTGCGAAAGCAGTGGAGGAGCTGGCTGTGCCAAGTTCATCAGTCCATAAAAAGCCATCACAAGAAGCTATCTGTTTTAAGAGGCTATTTGGCTCTCTTTGCTTCCAAAGGGGTTTCATTTATTATTGTGGTTAGAGTGAGCTGTTAATATGTGCATCAAAGGCTTTGCTTTTCCTTTTTTTTCCCTGGACAAAACTGGGTTTTCAAAGGAACGGATGCTCAGGAGGAATGTTTGTTCCCTCAGAGATTTTTTTTTCCTTCAGAATAAAAAAAAAAAAAGATAATTGATTCTTTTCCAATTTTTATTTGTTTAGGCTGAGGAAGGGGTATTAAAACAAACAGAATTCTATTAGAGCTGCAATAGGATGGAATTGCTTGATGTGACTGAAAAAAGATGGTCCACATGACAGAAACTATGATTTAGTGTTCATTCCAAAGTGAAACAAAGTTGGGGGAGGAGAAACTTTGGAACAAAATGAAAGCTGTATATTTGGCAGGGGGACATCATGTGTGGAGAACGGACACCATATTTTGCTAGTCCTAATGAAAGGTTTGGGTAAAGCGATGGAGTTTATTGTCACTTTTAGTGATGCTCATCAATTTTAGTCTGAGCTCTAACTGTGCACTTCACAGCTACAAACTCCCCGTTGATATCCTTTTTCTAGACCTTGGCTTCACTGAACACAGACACTTCCAAAGTGTGCATTGCAAGGAGTGAAACTAATAGCAAGATTGCAGTCAGCTAAGAGAGCATGCCAGACCAATCTGGTCTAAGCCCCTGCTCAAAGCAGGTCAACTATTGAAATCAGACCAAGTTGCTCAGGGCTTTGTCTTGAAACTGTCCAAGAATAGAGACTACTCATGATCCATCAGACAAATGGTTAACAACCCAAGGAATAGCATCCTGAACCATATAATCCATTTTATGCATCTGTTTATCTGCTCATCTTCCCACCACAGCAATATATCTGATCATTGCAGGAGAATGTGATGCTCAAAGAGCTGTTCAGAGAAGAACTGCCTCTAGCAGATAACTACCCTGCTGACTGACCACCACTTCCCTGCTGTCTCACGGCAGGATTTGCATTCATTCACTGCTAAACATTCAGATTCTTTTGTGATAAACATGAACAAGGTCAAATAACAGACTGAGAAGCTCTCCCTGTCACTTTAAAACACATCATGTCTAGCAAACTCTTTGAGATGCCATGTAATCCATAGGTATTTGCATGGAGTCCTAACCTCCTTGTACATTACTTTGTGTCTGTTAATCACCTATGCTGCTCATTGACGGATAGGCTAACATCACTTACATGCTGTGTAAAATTCAGAGGCACAAGTGTTCCAAATGCCAATGATACACTCAATGCTAAAGATTCATATTTCATACCTGCAGGTCCATTATTGTAGCTCAGTGCCTGTTATAAGCATCCAGGGAAGATTTCTGTGTGTAGCAGACCTGTCTAAAACATGTGGTGTCACAAGTGAACGGTAAAGTTCTGCAAATTCCTACTGTAGTCATGGCTGAAATGGAGGTTGGGGTTTTTCTCTAGGACTGGATTGGTTCTGCCCCAATATCAATAACATCCGGTGGCTTTCAATAGCAAAATAAAGTAAATCAGGTGTGTTATTCACACAGCTGCCTAACTCCTGAACCAATTAGTGAGCCCTGCAGTATAGCTGTACACTGAGAAACTAGTATTGAACATCGGAGAGTACAACAGATGGGAAGGTGGATGCAAACTCTTGTTACTGCCTGTTTCATTACACACTCATGAGCCTGGGCCCCTCTCTGGTGCGGGTGATGCTCGCTGCTTTTGTGATAACAAGCACAGTTATATTTTTCATTCAACTGGTGCTGGCAGACAGCTTCAGCACATAGCCATACACTCTTTTATCTACACTGGCACATGCCAAGATAGATAGAGCCTAAGTGCCTGTACATCTAGAGGCTTCATCCTTAAGTCCTTACAGGAGCAGGAAAATCTCAGAGTCAGCAGGAAGGCTGCCAGCACTCAGGCCAAAACTGCCTGTGAGTGTGTCTGCACTGCTGCTTTAGGGACACAAGAACCCTGCTCCCCTTACTCTTAAAGTCCAACCACGCCTTTAGGAATCCAGGAGATGGTAGAGAAAAGCATGCCAAGAGGTGGGCATAAGGAGTCAGTAGCTCCTGACTTCCTAAAAGTTCTTGGTTCTTATTTTCCACAGGATTATGTTATGGATGACCCATATATTTTATATGAAATAAGAATCCCTTGTTAAAACAGTTACAGACGCATAGTGCTAAAATCCACCTTCAGAAATGGGTACTGGCAAAGTAAAGTCCTTTAACATCCCTTCCTTTAACATACCCTCAGCCCAATAAAAGATGCTCACATTTTCAGCTAACTGAATCCCACCTCTATAAATAAGAGATAGGTACTTGGAAAATGTGCAGTAACACAATAAATGCCAACTTTCTTAAAGGTCAAAAGTTCACCTGTCTGAAAAGCCAAGATGGATGTGCACTTTTGGCAGCACAGAGGGTGTCAGGGGTGTTACTGTTCCAAGGGGAAGGAAAGAGATTGTACTTGAGATTTTCCATTTTAGTGCATTTGAGAGAAATTTTTCATCCATTTACTCTTCTAGCATCAGTAGCAAGAAAGTGTGCGTGAAAGAGATTACTGGAAATACAAAGCCATTCAATAAATCAATAGTGTGCTTTCACTTGGAATATTGTGTTCAGTCCTAGTCACCAGCCATCAAGCAGCTCCAGTAGCAATGGAAGAAGTAGAGAGGTGGGTGACATGAATGATTATCTGCTTGAGAGGCCTGCTGTTAAAGAAAGATTGAGAAGGGTGCGATCCTTTGAAGAAGAGACAAGTAAGAATAGTTAGGTTAGGGGAATATAAAACAGCAAATGGAACAGAAAAAGAAGAGCTCTCATTTCCTGGGACTCTTTCCACTGTGGAAATTCATAGCCTGGATCATTTTTGCAAGTGATTTATTATCTATTATTATTATAACTGCTGTTTAATACAGCATCATTTAAAATTGTTTGCTTTATAGACAGACTTAAAGGCAAGAAGCACTCCCACAGCATTCAGACTCACTGTCTTGCAGAGTTGTAACCACTCTCAGTCAGCACAAGCCACTGCTGAATGTGTATTTTTGCAATCACAAACATAAGTTTCAATACCTATTTCTACCATCATGTATAATGTGCTGTATCTTTCTTCCTTCATTTGTCTGTCTTCAACTAACTGCAACAAAGCACAAGTTTTCAGTAACCTAATCATTAGGGACAACTAATACAGGTCTTGTAACATTTGGGGCTCAGTGAGATGATTCCTTTGAATGCATCAGTGTTCAGCAGCTGAACTTCCTCTTGCCTTTATGGCAGCTTTTGCCTCTTTTTGTTTAGATGCTTCAAAGTCTTTAATAGTCTTTGGTCTTACATTATGTGGGGTCCAAGGGAGGAAGCAGTCAAGTCACAAAGCTATGTGGGCCTTGATCTATAAGAGCATGGTGATACAGTTGCTTTTGTTAGCAGGGGCTACATTAAGTCCCCTTGGAGAGCTCTTACATTCATATGTTCCCAAATAATTGCACATTTAGCTGTAGATTTTTCCAGTTGTCTAGTTAGTAAAGTGTGTCCAACATGAAAGCCTGTAGCATTTTGCCCATTGCAAGCTAAACTTCTGGTCATGCTCCTGGATCTGCCTGCTTTAGGCTAAACCTGACCCATAGGACAGTTTATTACTCTCAGTTTCCTTAACTGTTATCTGATATTTCTTTTATTCACGATGAATAATATCTTATTCCCTCCACTGTCTTCCTGAAACAGAGCCACTAGTGATGGAGTAAAGTACAGCTACACGCTGGGGGAAGTGGTAAAATTTGTGTCATATTATCTCAGGGTCTGGTAGAATAAATCCTGACACTTCAGTCCTGAAGGCATGGAGCACATTTGCACGGGGAGGCTTGCAGTGTAAATCGTGCTCCACTAAGAGCTTAGGCAGTATGAACTGTCATGTCCTGAGGTGGTTCCCTCCAAGAGCGCTCTTTAAGCACCACCAAGGCACGTTGCAAAGCAATGCTGTGACTTTTTTTGCCTGTAGTATTCTCTGGCACATCGCAACCCCACAACTCAAAGGGCCAGGAAAGTGGTAACACGCAGCTGACACCATATCCCCGTCGGCCCAGGGTTTCAATCCAGAACCCTCTGCCACCACTGGGGAACTTTTGTGACAAATAGGTTTCTCTTCAGCCACACTACTGTTAAACCATTTCGCTTGTAGCACTGCTGACAATCCAGCCATGATTAATACTGTTCAGATGGAGCTGTGCTCCTCTTCCTTTTTATCATGCAGGCGGCAGCATGAAAGGCTGAGGAAACAGCTGATGTGCCCCTTCCCCTTGTGCATTCTCTTTTAAATGCTTGGCTTAGCTGAGAGGTGACCAAGCATCTCCTGAATGATTTGCATTGGAGTAGGCACCTGAGCTTTTCCTCAGCCCAGAGTGACACAAGTGCTGGTACTTGGTGACTTGATGCTCACAATGCGTTGAATGTGACAGGGGAAGAGATGAATCATAGGCAGCAGAGAAAATATTTGCAATCTGAGGCAAAGGAGCAAAGATACCTATCCAGACCCATGTTCAATGGCAACGGAAACTATGGCTTGCAGCACTCTGGACAACCGTATCCCACAATTTTGCATAGAGACCGTGTTGTGAACATACACTGGAATCAGATTTCAGACTAATTGCCATTTTACTCACTGCATTTCCCAGATAAACGCTCATTGCCCTCTTGGGTGTTTACTGTTTGTTTATCACTTATGAGCAAATAACATCTCTGTCTGGTGCTGCGCTGAGTGGTAGAAGTGTCAGAGATTGTGACTGAGAGTCTAAGCTAATGATTAGCATGGACTAGAAGCAAGTTTCTGACAAAGGTATGTGTTATGCTAGGAAGATTTGGCTTTTCTTGCCTTGGTTTGTTCCCTATTAGCCACTGCTGAAGGGACACCAATGAGTCTTACCCTTACAGAGATGGTGAGGACACTGGCTGTGTAGAACCTTATATTGCTCCAGGAAGAACCAATGCTGGTTCTTTGGCTTCAGCTGGCTCCTGGAGAACCCAACAAACCTGCTATGGGTTGGGGAACCAGCTTGTCAATTGATTCAGCTTCTCTTTCCTGTTTCTCCCTGTGACTTGAAACTGATGAGTGAGATCACAACACCTGTGTGATTGGCTCTTTATGGAAACAGGAACATTTTCAATGGATTATACTGTAATTTTAATCTGTATCTGTATGTGTATAACTATTGACACTGCAAGATCTCCTGTCTCAAATATATTATTTGCTATTTGATGTCCTCTGTTGCAAAGATTTTTCTCCCATCTTTCTGTCCCCAGGAAGCTACAGAGGAGACATCCTGTTACAATGGACAATTGCTCATCTGACTTGCCTTATGGCCACTAGCTGAAGGACTCCGTGCCCTCCAGAGCAATTACACAAATGCAGCTGTGACCTGGACTCTGTCTCATCATCTTTGAACCAAAGTACAAGAGGTATCTTTCCCACTAACTCCGCACACAATCCCCTGCAGCTGTATATATGAGAAGCAAAGGCATTTTTGCCTTCCTTGATTTAGTATGTCTTGACATTAAATATCATATCATGAGCATACGGAAGACAGACAGACTTGAGAGGTGCCAAGCTCCAATGCAGTAGTGTTTTATTTCTTTCAGGCAAAAAAGCAAGCCATCTTCAAAGTTAGCCTCTAATACTGCTATAAAACAAGGATGCTGATACAAACCTGATACCAGATCTGTGATCCACACCCTGAGAGTCAAGCCACAGAGAGCAGGAGTGAAAAACTGACACTGAGCTCAGCTCACCGCAGATAAACTGCACTAATGTGGCAGCCTACATGGGAAGAAACGTTTCAGCTGCTGCTGTTGCAGTGCAAAGAGACTCTGTAACAAGCAAAAGAAATCAGAAATTCTCACTGATACAACTGGCATTGCTGAAACCTGGTAGGACAATTTACATGCCTAGAATGTTAACATCCATGGGTTTAATCAGCTTAGGAATAAGTGAGAAGATAAAAGAAGTGGAGGTGGCAGTGTGCATTAAAGACATCATTACTTGATTTTGAGTTATTGATAATCCAGAACCAAAGGATGTTGAATGCATACGGATTAATGCATAAACCCTAATAAAACCCAGGAGGAATGCTGGCACAGGAATGTTCCAGACAGCTAAATCAAACCAGAAAATAAACTGAGCTATTCTTTAAGCACCTGTCTCTTCTTCTTACGTGCTGCAAGAAGGAAAAAATGAAAGCACTGTTTTAAGGGGCTTTGTAAGGATGGATGCTGGAGCTGATAGAGTTTGAAGGATTCTAAAATTACAGCTAGTAATGACTGTGTGATGATTATGTGAAATGTGGGCAAACAGAGGGCAGTTAAAAAGAGCTAATTTCTCAACAGTAGAAGAAAAATACAAGTGAAATAGATGGGGGGGGAATAAGGCATGAAAGATGAATCAAAATTGGCATGGTCTGACAGAGGAGTTTGTTAGAATAAAAGTATGGCTTTGCAATCAACAAAAGGCATGCTTTGGCTGAGAGCTCATCATCCTTATTCAGCTGCAAAGTCAAAGCAGCAATCAGAAACTGGAAAGACATGAATGATAACTGGGTTATACGGTATCAAGCTGGCAGTCAATATAAATTAGGAGTCATGAATAGAGAATATTGATAAAGGAAAATAAAGAGAAGTTGAAAACAAGTGACTGGTAGAGCTAAGGACAATAAGGAGAAGTTTGTTAGGAACTAAATAAACTGAGTTACATGGGTTCATGACTAATGGAAATAATACTTTGTTATGTATTGGAAAAGGGAGATTGACTTAAGTACTTCTCATCTGTATTAAAAACAATAGTCATAAAAGGCTGAAGTACTTTCTGGTACATTAGTGTCTGAAGATATTAAACATCACCTAGGATAGATATTTTAATTCTTCCAGATCTGAAGGACTTGTACCCAAGAGTCCTAAAGAGTTTGCTGTGTCAGCTATTGATTAGAAAGAGTAATCTGCAGTAAACAAGTCTTGGCATGGAGGGAAAATCTCAGAAGACCAGGAGAACACTAACGCTATATTAATGGAGCAGAAGATGCAAGCAGTTTGTTCCAAGTAACGGTAGGTCAGATAGCCAGATGGCAGCTGCTGACAAAGTAATGGACAGAACTATGATTATTGCAAACCAGCACCTTCTTCAAGAAGACAACATGTCAAATCTGTTGTGATTTTCCTTGATTCACAGTTTAGCTGATGAAGACATACATGCAGATTTCTGTTCACTTAGGAGTCATGGCGCTCTGATTAAAACATAGACCTACAACATCCGTAAAGCACATCATAAATGGATTAAGAACAAATAGCTGTAAGACCTCTAAAAAGAGTTGTCAGGAAGAACAACTCTTCAAATAGGGATGGTGCCTCACACATAGCTCCACAGTCAGAACTGGGCTTGATGCCTAATGATCTGGAAGTAAATAAAAAATCACAGCCAGTAAAGTTTATAGAGAAATAAAGCTTGACAGAGTAGTAAATATAAGAAAAAAGGCTCTGAATTGCATTCAGTAGCAAGTGGGGGCTTACAGACAAAATGCCTTTTGATGTGGTTCAGTGCAAAGCTAAGGAGATAAAATGCAAGCCATTCCTACCAAAAGTGCCTCAGTACACATCGACTCTGAAGAGAAGGCAGTGGCTATGCCAGACAAGCAAAGATCATCTTGTACCATCATGTGATAAAGGGGGCTGGCTAATAAGAGCCTTCAATGCAGGGAAAAAAAAATGTGTTTCTCACTTCTCTGGTGTAGAGAGGTTATTTTATGTTTGTATAAGGGTATTACTGAGAGTGAATCTAGAATAGTACGTTCTGGTCTGGTCTCAATGCCTTAAGGAATGCTGAAAAAAGCCAAAGAGAAAAGCAAATAGCCAGTGAAATGTATTTAGAGGGCTGGAGAAAGTGCCTTGCAGTGGGAATCTCAGCGTTTAGTGTATTCAGCTTATCAAAAAGAAGACTGGGAAGTGACTTGATTGCAACACACAAGTACCTTCATAGGGAGAAAATACCAGCTATTGAAAGGGTCTCTAATCTAGCAGGAAAAAAACAGAGCTGGAGTCACTGACTGGCAGCTGAAACTGGACAAATCTGTGCTGCAGATGAAGCATGAATTTCAACAAGGAGGGTGTTAACCAGAAAACAGCCACTGGCATAAGATACGGACATGTCATCCCTTGCCGTACTTAAATCAAGACTAAATGCTCATCTGAAAGAAAGATGGTTTCATCAAACTCAAGTTTCTTCCTGTCATTACAGTGGCAACAGAATTGGAATATGAAAGACCTGTGATGCACAAAAGGTCAGGCCACTTGATCAAACTGTGATTCCTTTTAGCCTGAAAGTCGGCAGACCCAGGAATTGCATTTGTGTTCTCTTGGTCAAATGAGCAATGCTGTAAAAAGCTGATCTCCAAGAAATAAGGAGGCGGCCTGTTCCTGCCACCTGTGAACCTGTTATTCCCCTCTCCTGACCCTCCGCCATGGAGGCACATGGGGAATTTGGAGAATCAAAAAGAGCACTGTGGTGCTCCTCCATCTTCCTTTTTGTTGCCTTTAGAAGCTTGGGTAGCAATCCCTAAAAATCGGCAAAACATAAGCACAAGGTCATCTGTGGCATAATGTTGTGGAGAGTTTTGAGCTCATTTCTGTCATCTAAAAGATTGTCTTTAACCAAAGCCCTTCAGTATCACTTGGTAATGTCGTGTTGTGCTGTAGTGTAGCAGAGAAAGAATTTGTCTAACTCTGGGTCAGCTAAAGGCAGCTGCAGAGCCATAAAAGATCTATAATTCCCAGGACAAACCTGCACTGCAGTCCAAAATAATTCTTCCAATGCAGTTTGGGGCTGGTTTAGTCATCAAGTCAGATTGGCTGCATAGCACAGACCATAGCGGGGTAAGAACTGCCCGGATTTAGGGGGGATCTCCAACACCAACAGACCGTAGAATACTACAATAGTTAGGGTTGGAAAGGGCCTTAAGATCCTCTAGTTCCACTACTAGGTAACGTTGCACCACACAACCTGTTTGAGGTATGAACATGTGTGCACTGTGGCCCAGAGAATGGCTCCTACAGATCTAACTCGCTAACTTCTCCCTGCAACCTGAGCACAGGGAAAAGAATGGAAAAAGCCAAAGGGAAAAAAAACTCAACTCCATCTTGCAGCTTATTATTAATCATATGCAGTTTCCCAGCATTTCCAGAGTAGTTCCTTGGTTCCCTCAGGACCATGCCTCAGCCTTATGAATCAGAAACAAGCTTTTCTCTTTCTCTCTCTTTCACCACATCATTTTTCCATTCTTTTGCTTCCTTTCCCCTCTCCATCATCACACTCCTTCACTCCTTTCTCCGTCCCTTCTTTCTCCATCTCCTCCTTTACAGTTTCTGTTCCCTGTATCTTCTCTTCCACCATCTCTCTTGCTCCATACATTTTGCTGTCATATTCCCTCCCTCACAGCCCCACAACAGCAGTGCCCTGACACAGAAAAAGTGATCTGTTCCTATAAGAATAATACAGCTGCAGCCCCGGCCTATTTAATGAAAGCCTTGAGTATATGGCAGGAACAGCTTGTGAGTCCCTGAGGTAGAGGTAATATTTTGTATTAATATTTGATATCTTATTTAGGATGCTAAATCAGATGCGTGAAATCTCCCAGGAAGAATTGAAGGCAGAGTTCTGTTTAAATGATATAGTGCTAAGCCAAGCTGCTGGACCACCCCCTCTTGACTTCCAGCCAGAGCTCTCTGAGCTGCCCTGGTTTTAGATGGAGCACAACCTGCTCTCAATCTCAGAACCAGGGGAATAGTATTGATGAAGCCCCTATATTGCTTAGGTTAACATTCTCCGCAACTTTGTCATCCTCTGACCTTACTCATGAATTATGTCTTTGGTGGAGTGCCTAACCCCAAATGCTGAGTCAGATCTCTTCCCACATACCTTAGATCAAGCAAAGATTGTGCATTTTCTTTCTCTCTCTCTCTCACAAGCACACATTATGCAGAAGGACTTCACCCCCTCTGCATCCACATATAAGTGGCAGGGAGAAGTAAAAATCTGTACCACTTATTGTCTCAAAATCCATAAAGACAGAGTAATTTGCCCCTATTGAAGATGAAATGTTTGAGGTAGTACTAGCAACAGCCTTCTTCCCTTCCCCAGCCTAAAAGGGAAGTAGGTCTGGGCATGCTTTGTTCTCATTTCTTTCTGTACTTGGAGGGGTGGGAGGGAAGGTTGATGCATTCTCTATTTGTCTCTCTTCTACCCCTACCTTGAAAAACATCTTTCCTGACAGAAGCTGATGGGATAGGAGGGAGTAAAGAACAGAGGCAAAACCTGCATCTTGCTGGAGCCCTCGTTGCCTTTTCTGTCCCAGGAGAGACTGGGGAAGATCAGTCCTTCATGCCACAAGCATGGCTTATGTTCAGGGGGGCATCAGTGCCGCAGGACTTGTAATCAGACAGGAATCACGAGGCTTGGAGGAAAAAATGATTTCTCTGGCCTGGAGTTTTGGTCTCTAGAGGTCAGAGCTATCAGAAGCTATGGTCCCTGTGTACTGCTTCTTGAAGCTAACTTTCCTATCGACTCTGCCCCAGTCATGCTTAGCACAATAGCTCTTCACTGCATGTCATCTTCCCTTCACCCTGGCAGTCTCTAAGACCTGACCGAATTCCTCTATTGAGGATGCAGCATCTCAGCATGGGCATCTCAGCAAATGGGGCAAGGGGAGGAGGGAGTTACCTGCCTCACAAATACCCAGAAGAGCACTAACAGAAGCAGTGAGAAGAAAAAGCCCACTTTATTTTGCCTTTTGGGCTTGGGTAGACTGACAGGCACAATGAAACGTGTGGGTGCTGCTTGGCAGGCGTGAATTGTTCAGGCAAGCTACAGGACACATATTCAGTTGTTTTAAACTGTCTCCACACATCAAACCTCACCATCCCTTACACAGTTTTATTGCTGAAATCCTCGCATTGAAAGGATTAATGTCATCCAGACCTGGCTGCTTTGGACATTTGCATCAAGGCTCCCAAATCGACATTTCCTCTATGGCCATTTCCTTCCCGAGTCATTTAGAAGATCAATACAGGGAAGGGGAAATTCTGGCATCTTTCAGGTGAAGCAGCATCCTGCTAGTGAAATGATTGGCACTCTGTGGCCCCTCTGTGCTAATACACAGTGCACTGCCCTCTGATGAGCAGAGAAATCCCACCCAGGGCCTGGGGCAGGTTTGGGGATGAGGACTGGAAAGTTAAACACTGAAGGTGACTCATTGCCTGACCCTTGAAGGCAAATGAGCTTGTTTTCCTGGGTGGGAGCTTAGGCAGATGGCAAGGGCATAGCTAGAAGAAAGATTGGGGTGGGGGGGTGAGCGGGGTGATGGTGTCTAAACATACTCCTGTGAGCAAAATCTCATTATTGCTGTTGAATAATTAGGTGTGTGTTTGTGTGTAGTGTCTGGCAGAGTCCGGTGTTAGATCTGGCTTCAGACAGAGGACTGTTTTCTTCTGAGGAATAGTGATGAGCTTTATCTCGAGAATTAAATCACAGAGACTGGCCAGTTCTTCTAAACTCCTCATGGAAAGAACACAAATATTTTCCCACCCCAGAGCTAACACTTTCATTCACTGCTGGATACACAGGAGCTGGTGGACAATTAGCTTTCTTGTATCAGCCTGCCTGCCAACATGATTAACCTACCCATTCCTCAGCAGAACCATTACACTTTGGGGGAAGCAAAAACCCCAGCTCTGCCTCCCTCCCCCAGCTCCCTTTGTGCACAATTACATCCTCCCCATGATTAACCATTCTTTTCTATGTCTTCTTGTTTGTTTTTTTCTCCTCAGGACTGTGAAACCGAGTGGTACCTTGTTATATGTGCATCCTTGTCTCTCTGTGTATGGAAGCAAGCTGGAGGATGCTGGCCTCTCACTACAACAAGCACAGACCTGAAGGCTCTGGAGAGCTCAGTTACTGCCAGACAGCCTCTCTCCAGTACTGTACCATTGCTCCCAAGGGCACATTTTCTTCTTGATATAAAGTATGCTGTTCTTCATGTCCTTCTCTTGGCTACTGCTCCCAGTCCTATTTTCGTCATATACATTTGTGCTATAAATGGTCTCCTAAAATCAGAGCTTATCAACATTGGCTCTGGGCTCAGGGCTTCTTCCATTGCATCAAAGGTGCACTGACATTCTTTCATCTAATTTACTTCTTTTTGGCTTATTTTCAGCAAACTGGTCAGAGGGACATGGTAATAAGCAAAAACTCAAAAATAGATCTCTGATATTAACCTTCTTATCCCTCAAATTTCCTTGCTTTTTAAAGCTAGGAGTTCAGCACTTCCCCTACGACTCCAACTTTAGAAACTATTTGGGTTTGACGTTTCCCATTTCCCACCAGACACTTTAAGCATTGGCTCTCTGAAGCAGCTAGTTATGTTTAGCAGAAAAGGTAAAGGTGATGAATGCTGATAGTCATCCCTACTTTTTAGTTTTTCAACTGATTTCACCGGCATTTAACATTGCTTCCATAAGAGATCATGTCCTCTAAGCAGGCTGCCATATCCTCCACTTGGAGCTGTAGAAAGCAACCCAGGAGATGCTGGAATGCCGCCCGTGGCCCCAGAGTCCAGAAAGCAGTGTAGCACTTAAGAGGTGGCAAAGCAGATTTGCACTTATATCTCTCCTGCAGTCAATACACACTGGAAAGGTCTAGTATGGTAATGTGTCTGGCTCTGGTTTGCAGACCCAGCAGAGCCACCAGGTGAAGCAGAGGGTAACTGGTGCTCCTCTTCTCCAGCAGTGTCTCAGCCCACTCAGAAATGTCCCACCAAGCCTTGCAGAGCTCTTTCTGCTTTAGCACTCTGTGTAATGGAGCTCCCTCTGGCCATCAGGTCATATTATCACAGATAATCAGAGCGTATCAGTTTCACACAAAGCTTAGCCAGACAAGCAAGACGAGACAATCTCCAATGCACCATGAATCTCTCACTCACATCACACATCATTTTGCTTTTAGCAAGACCACCCTGTCACAGCATATAATGTATAGTACCCATCTTACAGGGCAGCGGTGAAAATCAGGTTGAAGCTGTAAAATGTTTTATTGCTAAGGCCTATGTATTCTTTTTATCCTTATTCTGAATATGAACATCTTAATATGTATGTTTCTGTGCTTGGTTTACAGTTTTTTTCACTGTCATGCCTCAGAAAACACTTCCTTCTGCTCAGTAACACCAGACAACAGAGTTTTCCAGTCTGCAGCAGGGGAGGACTCAGTGTACCACAATACCAATGATCGCAGGGTAAGGAAACATGACCAGGAAGCAACACAAGAGGTTTATTGCCCAGAGGGAAATCACGTGGAAGAACAGGGTTACCCTGTATCCAGCTTCCTTTCAGTCTATCAGTCTGCAGTGTGCCAGGAAGGATCGTGTGAGAGCAGAGACATGGTAGGATGTTGCCCACAACTGGAGCTGTGGTCATGGATGGGTTAAAGGTTATTTAGGAGGGACAGACAGGGGAGAAGAGGAAAGGGAGCTCAGTCCTGTTTAAAGGAGCTTCTTTATTGCACAGAACTGCAAGGAAATGGCCAGTCTCTGAATCAAGGTCAGCAGAGAAAGATATCTGGTGGGAGGGTAACAGGAAACCCAGGAATTTCTTAGGAACCTCAAAATGTTACAGGGACAAAGCAGTGCTCACAAGCAGAGCAAAATAACGATGAATGTGGGCAGGAAGACTGAGTGTTTCAGCATAAGGCCCTTTTGGATAAGCAAGGAACTTCTCAACGAATTAAAATGCAAACGGGGAGCATACAGGCAGTGGAGAAAAGGATAGACATCAAAGGAGAACTATAGAACCATTTCGTGGATCCTTGGGGATGAAATAATGAAGACCAAAGCAAACAAGGAACAGAGAGAGAGAGATTGGAAACCTCAGCAAGAAATGTCCAGATGGGATTCATTTTAAAAAGTCAAGGCTAAACTATTGCTAGCACATACTCAGCAAATAAAAGATATGTGAAATGTTTCTGGTAACAGCATAGGTCCTAAGGAGAGCAAGCACCAACTAAACAGAAGGTTTTAATATCAAAATGTGCTGGAAATGATCCCTGTTGCTTTGGGCGCCTGACATAGATGGGGGGAAAGTTGGCTCTGGCAAGAGTTTACATCAGCTGTTTACTTGTAGCACTGCTGGCAATTGCTGGAATTGGAGATCAGAGAAAAATGATGGGACCAGTCAGAGGGCGAGAAGGTCATATTTACAGCAAGTATTACAGAAGTTAAATCTATATCTGAGGGATAACAGATGACCAGAAGCAAACACAGCTATTCATCAATAGCTGAAGGCCAAGGCAGGGAGACAAGCCAGCATTAGTAAGAGCAAAAGAGAATAGTTCCAAATTGGTATCAGGAAAGTTACACAGACAAAGTTCCACTGGATCATGGAAAAGTTTCCTGTAGGCAGGGATGGACGTTCTGTCCGCTGTGTTTCATTCGTATGTCAGCCTCTGTGCTGGGTAACAGAGTGATCTCTGCCAGCAATGGGTGGGAGCTTTTGGAGTCAGGACATGAGAGGGGCAAGGATAAATGATGGCAGGTCATAAGAAGGGAACAGTGCCACTGCATTTGATTGCCCTGGGTTTCTGTATTCCATATGCTCTTCCACCTTCCCCCAGACCAAAGCATCCACCAGGACGTGCTGCAAGAAATCGGGGTTGGCTCAGAAACCAAACCTGATTTCTCATAGCCCTTATTCTTTTGGTCTTACTGTACCAGAACTGGCTTATTTCTACTTAGAATTCACAGCCCAGCTGGAAGTACAAGCATTTCCCATTGGCCCGTTTCCTCTCTCCAGGTAAGAGTGTTAGTCAAGTCACTCAGTTCCTTTGCAATAAAGCCCCTTTCAGAACGATGAAAGGGACACAAACAGGATTTGGATTACAAAGGTGTTGGAAAGGGTGCTGGATGTCTGGGAGAAGTGAATCCTTCCTCACTGGGGGCTATTTGGAGAGTAAAAGAATCCAAGTGGAGCCATATAGATATAGACCTGCACATCAGGGGCGAACGGAGTGCTATGTAGGGTAGGGAGAGGCTGCATCATGGTTCCCCAGTCCTGCCGCCTCTCCCCAACACATACACCCCCTTCCCAAGAGGTTGCCTATTAACATTTTGCATCCTATCATCTGGCTCTCCCACACTGGGGCTGCAACTGCAGTTTTAACTCTTTAACACACACGTCAGAGAGAAGTGGCAGCTTTGGGTGACTGCAGTTTGGTCAGCTGGATAGCTGCTCTGTTCATGTAGATGATGAAAGGTTCCCACCATCTCTCGCAGCCAGCTCACACCTTGCAGTGCCCTGACTGAGCACCAAGCTGCCAAGAGAGGAATCCCTCACTCGCCCCTGACAGCTACAGAGCCGTTAGCGAGAAGAGCACTTGGTAATGAGGTGTATGCTTTGCTCTGTCAACACGGAGATTTGTCCCCCTGCTACCCTCCCCATCCTCACCCTGCAGCTGGATCCCAGCCAGCAGAAGCCCTTTAGAAAATGGAAATGGATGCATCTTTCACAGTCATTAGTGTGGATTGTGCTAATGGGATGTCATGATAAATACTGACAGTTAGCTGAGGGCAGCAGCGTTCACTGTGAGACTCCAAATGAGAGGGCAGCAGATGCTATGACACGCTCCAAGTGTGCCTGTGGAGGGGGAGGATGCAGTGGGAAGGCAAAGGCAAGCTGGCAGGCAGGCTGGTGGTGAGATGACACAGCTTGCTGCTTCAAGGTCACCAACCTGAGAGCAGTCCTGGGTGCTAGCAGTGCTGCAAACAGAGGGCAAGGGGGTAAGACCCTGCAATGAGAGTGGATTTTGCATATTAGAAGTCAAAGTGCTGCGGAAACCTCAGGAGAATCCTACGTTACAACAGATGTTAGCATATAATGACATATAATATATAATGTGGGGAGCCCAGGAAGGGCAGAGCATGGGGCTGAAGGGCAGGAGAGGGCACAGGCAAGATCACATAGGTGCTATAGAAAACCAGTAGCAAGGGTAGTTCCAGGGAAGAGATGAGGTACTGATGTTCAGGGGAGAGGATTACTTGGTTTGCATTATCATTTGAGCTTGCACACACACAAGAAAATGAGCTTAGAGCTTTGGTACCTCAGGGAACTGACCAGCATAACTATAGTTAGATAATTATACCATTAAATCTATGCTAATACTACTAAGGCTGGTCATGAATTCGTTAACAAACCAGTGTTTCGCTGGAAAATACCAACTGATTATATCAAAGATGGAACTTTTCTCAAGGACAAGCACTTTTCAACTAACAAACTAAAAGAGAGAGAAAAGGAGTCAGAATATGCACTTACAGAGGAGTGTTTTCAGGGTATTTCCCTCTCTAAGCAAGACTTATAAGTGAATGTCCATCCATGAATCAGACAGTCAAGGGACCCCATAGTGCGGGTCCTCCACTCATAGGCGATACTGATCAGTGGGCTGCTAAGGAGCAATTCCTGCCCTTTCTGATTTATTTTTCCATGAAAAATCTCAGAAGAATCTGATTTTTATTCTGGTGCAGATGAGAAAATAATGTTTGCATCCTGAAGTTTAGTAAGGAAAAACTGGTTCATTCTCTGCTCTTAGTATAATTCACCCTCCGGGAAATGCTGTTCTAGAATAAAAGCATTTTCTTACTTTGGAGTAATTACTCTTATTCCAGAACAGATTATGCACATAAGGGAGTTAAAATAACATAGCTAGAGCAATAACTGTTACTCTATTGCCACACTACTCAACTTCCCAGTCTATTCAAGCCTTAAAGGATACAAAAGTACATGTGCACTCTCTTACTGAAAGTATTAGCACCCCTTTGGTCAACACTGCATGTAGATGCCCTATTGACAAAATTAGTCTTGCTTGGCAAAATCAGACTGCAAAGACAGGTGAAGGATGAACTATAACTTGTTTGAGGAGTTAACTTCGACATTATATCTTGAGCAGCACCAGTGTGCAGTAATGGTGTGCACACATATCCATGTAAGGACACATGGGCATGGAGCCTTTGTACGTTCATACTTATTTCATGTCCCTGGCTTGGTCCATGGCTGATTCTGAGATAAGAATCACAGAAAGAACAAGGAGGCCTTTCATCACAAATGAGACTGAAATAAGGAGGGGATACAAGGTGCATGTGATGCCAGCTCATTATGTCTACCCAATGTTTTTCTCCCAGCTTTTCTGTCCTGGATTTGGCTGGGATAGAGTTAATTTTCTTCCTAGTTGCTGGTGCAGTGCTGTGTTTTGACTTCGGTCTGAGCACAATGCTGATAACACACTGATGTTTTAGTTGTTGCTAAGTAATGCTTATTCTAAATCAAGGACTTTTCAGTCTCATGCTCTGGCAGTAAGGAAGGGCAAAAGAAGCCAGGAGGAAGCATGGCCAGGACAGCTGACGTGTACTAGCCAAAGGGATATTCCATACCACAGCACATCAAGCTCAGTATGTAAACTGGGGGGAGTTGTGCAGGGAGCCCGTCGCTGCTTGGGGACGGGCTGAGTATTGGTCAGCGGGGAACAAGCAATTGCATTGTGCGTCACTTGCGTTTCTTGGGGATTGCTCCTCTCTCTTTCCTATTATTATTGCTGCTATTATTATTATTACTATTATTATTATTACAATCTTTTATTTGATTCCAATTATTAAACTGTTCTTATCTCAACCCATCCCTTCCTGATACTCCTCCCCATCCCTGGTGGGATGGGGGCAATGAGTGGGCGACTGCGTGGTGTTTAGCTGCCAGCTGGGGTTAAACCATGACAGTTTCGCACTGGAAGTAGCTCTGAAGATGTCACAATAATGACTATGGGCAGGATTTGTGTGGGTGAGGTGCTGAGAGCCAAACAAGCCCAAAGTCTGAATTGCTGTTGGAGCCTCCCATGCAGAGCGGCCTCTTCAGTGCTGAGATGAGGTCAACAAATTGGAGGAGGATGGAAAGGAAGAGAATTCCATATCAGTGCTCGTGAGCTCATCCCATTTCTATGCACAGAGAGTATTCCCACCTGTTTCAGGTTGGGTGGGACTGCCTCTTGAACTTAAGAGCACCACAGGTGGCCAAAGAGAAAGATGTCAAAAGAACAATGTTGGTGCAGTGCAGTAGTCATCTTGGCATGCTTTTTACAGCCCAGTATCCCTGGAGTTGTGTGCTCTGTGGCTCTCTGAATTCTAAACCTAACACTAACCCTAACCCTAATCTTTATAACACTGTAATACTGAGGCTGTGAGCTCCACCACAGTCGGTTTCCCAGATGTGAAACGTGCACAAGGAACAAAGTTAATGATGTGCTCCCCCTGGCATGACTTTTCCAGACCCAGTGACCCTGGAAGTTTGTGGCTCTCTGAACTCTAACCCTAACCTCTATGATACCACAATACTGAGGCTGTGGTCTCCAGTACCGTCGGTGTTCCAGATGAGAAAGGTGTGTAAGGAGCAATGCAGATGCAGTGCCGTACTCATCGTGGCATGCCTTTTGCAGCCCCAGTGTCTCTGGACTTGTAGGATTTGTGGCTCTCTGAACCCTAACCCTATCTTGAATGGAATATGGAAGTGAGGCTCACATCTCCATAACCCATGAGTATAACCCATGCAGAGGATTCTCCAGGGGTCTGAGGGCTTTCTGAGCCCTCTTATGCCGTTGTCACATCACATTGTCCCAGCACTACTTCGTGATATTCTATTTCAAGCTGGAAAGAGAGTTTCAAGTTGCAAAAATTACTTAGCTGGCCATGCATTACAATCACTCAAAAGTGGCATTTTAGAGGTTGAGATGGCTTGAAGAAAAAGCCCAGCACAGTGGCCTTTCCATTGCCAGCGTAGCACAATATAGCAATAGCCAAGAGACCTTAGTTGTTCTATGGATCCTTGTATTTGCAGCCTGCTGTCCTGTTCAAGTCCTGGTTTTGCCCATGGACACATACTTCTTTGCTGCTGACATGGAAACAGCATGCCTTGGCATTCAGCTCTTCCCTTTTTTGCCATGCTGCTCAGCACAGCTGTAATCACCTTGGCCTGAACAGTGCTCAGGAGATTTCCAGAAAGCAAGTGAGGAATGTTAAATGCACTGCATCAGCAATGTCCGAGCTATATCCCAGGCAGAAACCAAAGCACTGGAGTGGTGAGGACTGTCCATGTTGAGGGAGAGATAGCAGGCTTAGAGGAAACCAAATCATCGGCACACCATGTACTTCTCTGCCTTGACAAATTCTCATCAAGACATTTGGGCCTCCCATGAGGAAAGGCGCTGCCCAGACCCAGCTACCAGCCTCACACAGTCAGAGGGACCCACAAGAAGACTTGGGTGAATAAACACCAAAGTGCACACCAGCAAAGACCAACGTGCATCTTTCTGTGCATCCATAGCCCACAGCAGGAGGTAAGTTCTGTTCTATCTATCTGTGATGGAAAGCTTCTGTGAGATCTCTTTGCATGCCTGTGTTGGAGGAAGCATGTGGGTGCTTGGAGAATCCATGGGAATTCATGGCTGCCTCTCACTTAAAGACAAAAATCAGAACTCGGAGCTGTTACCCAGATCAGAACACTGCCACATCACCTGACCTCCAAGTATAGGTCTTTCATACAGGACTTCAGAGATGTCATTCCCCCAGCATGCTCAGATTCACATACAAGCACTCACCCAGGGTCTGGTGGGGACCAAGCCCCGAAGAGCCCTGCTCCGCCACTAGATGTTGCACAGAAGCAGCGCTGGATGGTACAGAGGGCAGCCCTGCCCCCATGTGTCCAATGCCAGCAGGGGAGCCAGCCTTGGGGGCACACACAACTGACAGCGATTGTGTGTCTGCAGGACAAGCCCATACTGTGTGAGGCAGGTTCCAGCCTATGCAGGCAGTGCTATTTGACCCTTACACGACCCATTCATTCCCCTCATACAAAAGAAAGTCTTGTTTAATTTGATGTCGATGAAAGATGTGGCGCTGAGAGAAGCTCGGAAACAGAAGCCACTTTCTCATAGAGCCGAGGAGCTGGGTGACAACTGCCCTCTGTTCTCCACCCCCAGCCTCCCTCTGCCTCCCAAAGGGAACACACAAAGGATGTGTCATGATCCGATTCTGGAAAAAGGAGGATTTGACATCACTTTAGAGTGGTTGTGGAAAGCAGGGCCCTTCGCGTCTTTCTGGACACTGAATTAATACTGGCTGTTGGGAATGGCAGTGCAGAGATCTGCTGAGATCGGTGTGCGTTGAGTGGCAGTGCCTCTTCAGCGAGGTCATGGTCTGTACGACAGCGCTTTCAAAAGCTACTCCTGCATCCCTTTGATGCAGTGGCACAGAGGAAGCGGCCCATGCTTTGCAATGATAGCTCATTTAAGATGTACTTTCTCATAAAACCAGCTACTTAGGCTTTATGGAAAAGCCTTATCGAATTTAACAGCGCTGAGACTGACAGAATGGCATAGAAATTATTCTTAAGGCTGACATTTTAATAGGGAGCGACTTTCTTTTTTAAGCCACCCTATAGAAATCAACCACCAGGATGTAACTCTCTGCTTGACATTAAAGGATGGCTCATAAATCGATGGAAATCAAATATATATCTTCTGTCTGCAAAACTTCTCCAGAGGGGCAGGATGCTGAAGTGCCATCCCCTGGGTGCACATGGAGACCCTGCTCAAACAGCTCAAGGAGACCTTCAGATGCAGGCTCTGTATCTTCAAGCTTCTCACCTACTACTTAGAGAAAACTCAATCTGAATGTGTCACCTGAGCTTGGCTTTCTTTAAACTTCTCCATCAGCACATCTCTCACCTCTCTGCTTCCATCCTGTTCTCCCACTGTCATGTGGGAATACTCCCTGCTGCTGCAGTGAGACCAAAGCTTGAGACCTTTTCCTTCTGCCTTTAGCTGGTGGGCAGGAGCCATTTAGCTTTGTAGGATCTAGGGAGAGGCAGTCACTCTCTAGGCTTCTATGTAGAGATCCCATCCCCAGGGTGCAAGGTACAGTCAGAAGCAGGAAATTGCTTGACCCGCACAGAAAGTGCGTGGAGGCTCTAACAAGCACGGAGTGACCTTCCTGCAAGCTGGAATTTAGGGGGGTTTGCAAGCTCAGTGTTGGTGCTTCGTGGCTGTCTAAAGAGGAGGCAGAGAGCCCTGGGAGAGCCGAGGCAAAGTCCTCACAGCAGCTTCTTGCTGCACCTTTGGAGCTGTGCTGCTGATAGAGCTGCCTCCCCGTTGAAGAATAACAGATGTGTTTACCACACATCAGTCTGTCTCTGTCTGGGGCCTTACCCGGCCTCCATCATCATCCTATTCAAGAGCATGCAAAGTATTTAAAAATAGCATTAACACTAACAATCTCTCTTTCTTTCCTCCCCAGCTTGTAGCAGAAATAGCTTGATTAGTGTTTAGTTCTGGTGCTTCAAGGGGGAGAGAAGTGAAACTGCAGAGATTGCAGAGCGGCTTTTCAGCTTTCTTCAGGCAGCAAACCTCTGGCTGCTTTGCCGAAGCCCAGGTTCTTCAAAGGATGGCAGCTTTGAGATCAAGGACTGCTTGCTCTGCTGCACGTCTTCTGAGGCAGGTTTACAAGGAGAGAGGCATTGCTGCAGCTTTGGACTTTGTGAGAGACGCACCTGACCCTGCTTCCCACTTCAAACATTACTCCTTCACCAGGTCCAGAAGGAGTGATGTTAGGAGGATGGGAGGAAAAGAAGGTGGGAAGAGGGTCAGTCCTTGGGTCTGGCTAGGCAGAAGACAGCTCTCAGAATACAATCAGGCTGTATCCTGACTGGGCCTTAGCTTGCAAGACCACTCCAGATACAGATTTCAGGGGTGACACTGAGGGAAATAATTGTTTTCTCCACGGTTCATCCTCTCTCTCAGCAGAAAGAGGGTACCACACCCTCAGCTCACAGAGAAGGTTTCACTCACTTGAGTGTGTGGTGTGCTTTGAGCTTTGTATTTACAGAGGCAGTGTGATGCCACCCTAGCACTGTCAGCATGACTCCTGACTGACCTTTTCTTGCAGGTTTCCCTCCCACATCCCCTTTCTGCCCTCTCCCAGGGCTGCTGCAGGCTCTTCATCACCTTCTGCTTGTGAGATGCACCATGCCAGCAGGGAGCCAGCAACTTCTCTGCTTGATTCTCCACTACCTTGAGTGCGATGAAGAAGCAAGTTCTCAGCACAGCATCACACACCTGACTACAGCAGGGGACACCATCAAGATCCCTGTAGCCAAACCCGTTAGCAGAAGGGAGAGTGGGAAGTGTGAACAACTCACTCTCCCAGCCCTATAAGGTACCTCAGACACTCACAGTGCCATGCATTGCTTGTAGGAGCAGCAGCAGGAGGGGTGAGCCAGGAGGATGGGGAGCAGCTGCATACACTCAACCCAGATGGAGCAAGACCTCAGGAGGATCACAGTGCTTATTCCTCTGCAGCAGGAGTCACTGGATGCTTTCCACAGCGTTTCCTCTCCTATGACTTAACTGCTGCAAGACTCAGGGATGTGGTCTGTGGGTCTGCCTCAAGACTGACACAGCATTGCAGGAAAATATCTGTGTACAGATTGTAACAGTAAACTACCCTCTCCGGCAGCATCTCTTCTGAAATCCTGAAGCGTGTACCCCTTGGGAAGGAGCATAGCTTTGCGGTGACCTCGGGATGGAGGTTTTATGCAAGGAGCATATTCCTGCAGGGCTGACCCGCAGCTCCTCCAGTCCAGCCATGGGATGTATTGAATAAACTGTGGCTCTGTGTGTAGCAGTGAAACAGCCATGTCAAAGGTTGTGGAGATAAAAAGGGAGAGCCGGGAGCATGAGTAAGTAAAGCCTGCGTGGTTTGGGCTACCAGAGTTGATGGCAACTTTGGATCTGATCTCTTCCTCCAAACTTTGCACTCCAGAGAGATCCCTAGCAGCCAAAGTCCTTAAGTCCTTCTAAACCAGCCTCTCCTAGAGAGGTTCCAGTGTTATGGTGTCCACCCAAGGATCATCTCCAACTCACAACCCAGCCACAGAAGGAGGATGAAGTCTGTGTCCTGTGACAGGGGATGCTGAGAGACTCAAAGCCTTGCAGAGGCAGGCAGTCAATTTCTTTGGTGCAGCTCTGCCTATAATGAAGGCAGCGCAGACCTGGAGCACCCCAGCTCGCTAGTTCTTGGAGCAGGGTAACGCTTCTGCTAGTAGTGCAGGAGTAATTCAGGCTTCTGCCGAGCCATCTGCAGGGAAGCATCTAAGCATCCTGCCATTTCCTGACACCCACATGTTGGCTTCCAGCCCTGAGCACACAGGGCTCTTCTGGGCCAACCACACAACTGGGGACTTGATGCATCCAGCACTCAGGATGGATGGATGGGTGGATGATGGGATGGCTTCCACACAGCGAGGGCAGGCTGGGATGTCAGGGCTGTCACTATTCATGCTGAGATGTGCATGAGGACACAGGTCTGCACAGCCATCAGCGTGGCAGCAAGGAGGGCGGCAGTGAACCTGTCCAGCTCAGAGCACCCCTTGGGCAAGGCAAGAAGCAGGTGAGCAGAGGCACTGGCACACATACGCCTGCTGCTTCACCTGTGTAGGGTTCACCTCTGTGTTGCACTTTGTCATTGGGGCTGTAAAATGTCACTCGATGTCTTCCTTTCTGAAGTGTT
Organism: Psilopsiagon aymara; assembly: GCA_024733675.1. NCBI lineage: Eukaryota > Metazoa > Chordata > Aves > Psittaciformes > Psittacidae > Psilopsiagon > Psilopsiagon aymara. Next base: position 133,122 of record JANRGW010151863.1, read on the forward strand.
TTCAGCAACGTCTGCTCCAGAAACATGGCCGAGACCTGCCAGCTAACCTGGGAAAACAGATTTCTCTTGTTCTCCACTTGCCAGCCAAGGACCTCAAAACATTTTGCCCTGCTTAGTGCATCCCACAGCAGGAGCGTCGTTACCTGAAGCTGAACTTAAACAGCAAGACCCCACCTGAGCCTAGAACTGTGCTACCTTCAGCACCTTATGGTTTGCTGAAAGCTGTGGCAACCTCTTCAGGAGACATCATTAGAATGTGGCAGTCACCACTCTCAGGAGAGTAAGTGGGGTATGTACACGTGCTGCCCAGCCCTACGAGGGGAAGGCTGGAAAGAAGTCTCTTGGAGCAGACAGTCCTCGCTTCTCCTTCTGCCCTCTGCATTCAGCAGCGGGTGACAGGGAAAGGAATTGCTTCTCACACCCCCCTTTCAAGCAGCGTGGTGACTTTATGGCTGGCAGCCAGAGCTCATAAGGGAGGCAGGGAGGGAAAACCAAAGTGGGTCTGTCTTCTATTCCTACATAACCTGCTCCTAGGCAGAGACTGACAGACAGTGTTGGGCTATGGATGCTCATGCGGCCAAGCAGCCGTGGCTGTGGGTTGCATGAACACAAACTCCTTGCCCATCTCAGAGCTAGAAGGGAAACTGAGGCACACGATGTGAGCCACCAAGCAACAAGTGGGGAGACCAAAGCCTGGGAGCATCATGCCCCCCCCAGCTTCGAGCTATGCCCTATAGATTGCCTTATCTTATTCAACCCTTACACCTTGTCGGCATGGCAAATGGCTTCTCCTTGGAGCATCCTCGGCGAAGAGTGAAAAAGCACTCCAGCACTCGGTTAGCAGTCAAACGAGCCCCCAGGGACGGACAATGAAAGTCCCACCCCACCGCCGTCATCGGGAAGAGCACAGGGAAGGGAAAACCTGCCCCTTGGAGGGACAGCGCTCCGCTCCCAGCCCAGCTCAGCTCAGCTCAGCTCAGCTCAGCTCACCTTCCCCCTTCCCCGACACCCTTCGGGTCTCCTCTCCGCTCCTTTCCCTCCTCACCGGCCCCGCTCTTGCCCCTTCCCCATTTAAGGTGGCCCCGCGGGATGCGCGGCGCGCAGGAGCCTGCTGCGGGCGGCCTTCGGCGCTCCCCCACCCCCGGCACCGGGTGGCCTTAAATCGGCTCCGAGCCGCGCGTAGCCGCATCTCCGGCGCCGTCTGAAGGCGGTCGCCTCCATCCGCGCCGACGGGTCGGTCCCCGTCCCGGGAGTCCCCGTCCCCGGCGGTCGGGAGGACCCACCTCCGCCCGGCGGCGGGCGATGCTCCCCTGGCGGCCCCCGGCCCGCTGCCGCCCCTCGCCCGGCGCTCCCGCATCTCCGCCGTGACCGGCGCGTCTCGCCAGGTAAGCGGGACCCTCCCCCGCCATAGGCACTGGGGTTTGGGGGTGTAGGGAGGAGCGCTGGGGATGCGGGTGGTGACCTTGCGAGCCCCCCGGCTCTTGGCGACAGAAGGGATGCCCAGCTCCACGACCGGGTCCCCAAACTTCATCCGTGCTCGGCGCCCAAACCGGGTCCGTGCATCACGGGGAGCCCATGTCCTTGCACACACATGTACATATACACGGCCTGGGCACCTTCTAGAAGAGCAGCATCCCGCTCCCAGACTGGAATGTTCCAGCTGTGGGGAGATGCCCCAGTCTTGGTGTCTGTCCACCCGTGGCTTCAGCGGCCGCCGGGATCTCCGACCGGGTTGCCCAAACGCTGCCCCCCGAGAGGCTTTGTTGTGCCTTTTCAGTGACAAATACCGAGGAAGCCGAAGCCCAAAGCGGCTCTGGGGTTTGTGTGCAGGCATAAACCGGGAGCCGACCTCGAGTGGGCATCCCGGTGAGGAGCTCTGGGGAGATGGAGTGGGAGAGGACAAGAGCAAGAGGGTCTGTATCCCCTTCACCCCCGCCTGGCACACGGGTGTCTGCAGAGGGATGCACTTGCTTGTTTTCCGGAGCTGAGTTTGGGGTGTCTCTATCTAGGTGAGTGGGAAAGTACTTTCTGTTCACCCTCCTACCTCTGCCGCTTGCCCATCCAGCCTGGGGCCAGGGGAGGGAAGGGAGAATCAGCAACAGTGCATGAGAGAGAGAAACCCTTCAGGTGCTGTAAATGTGGAGAGAGGCAGCTGGTTCCTCTGTAACCCCTTAGGGAAACCTGCCAAGGGGCCATTTCTGAGCGTGCTTGGGAGCAGGGGTGTTTGAATCTGCAGAGCAGCACCAAGCATCATCGTAGCAGAGCAATAATGACAAGCAATAAACAGCCATGCAGCAGCTTGAAGTCCGAACAGCTCTGAGAGCGAGTGGGGGGGTGTGAATGCAGGTGATAAAGGTGCTTTCAGCTCCTTCCCTGGACCTCGGAGGCTTCCCTGTGCAAAGCACATATGCAGTGAGTAGAGCAGGGTGCAGCATCTTTGTACGCCCATCTGGTCACCCACCTCTACTCAAGCTTAAATGTTGTCTGGTGTGAAATGGGGACTAAAAATGAATAGTGAGGTTCATGCCTTGCATCTCTGGACTGCCAGACAGCCTCTGACAGGGCTAGGAACAGGGGCCATATAGCAAGTTGGGAGATGGGTGTATGCAGACAGCAGGACAGGATCCTCACATTGCAGAGGACATCATTACTCCAAAATGAGATACTTTGGAAGGAGATTATGGGACATCAGCCTCAGGTAATAGGGCAGGAGGGGGCTGCTGGCAGAGCTGTGTGTGACAGCCTGTGTCACATCTGCTTGCAGCAGTGCGTGCTGCCAGTCCCTTCTCTCTGTGCCTTGAAGCAGCATGCGAGGACCAGGATGGTTTTCGGTCGGTGCCTGTTCCACGGTTTCCTAGAAGCTCTCTGTTAGCAGGCACGCTTGGGACACAGGCTGTATGTGAGCACCAACAACTGAGCACACGCTGTGCTGGCCCAGTGTGAGGCCAGGAGCCCCGTGGCTGTGATTCCTTCTTCCCTTCCTCCGTCCCTCCTGGGAGCAACCAGTATCACTTTCAGGACACTTCAGTCTGCACTGAATTAAGGCTTTGCAGGGCAGTTAATGTACAGAGGTAGACGTGCTGAGCAGCTAACACATAGTATTGGGTATTTCAGGAATCGATTGAAATAAAATTAAAGCTCTTGGCTTCTTTGACATCTTCTGTGTAGTAATAATAATAATAACAATAACCATAACAATAATTGATTAATCATTTAGGCAACATTGCAATCCTAAAGCAATTCAACCAGCTGACACAGAGCTCAGCTGAGATGCAGCCACCTTTACTGAGAAGGGCCTCAGCCTGATCTGCAAGACACTTGGCAGCTGCGGGATAGGAAGTAAAGCAATTGGGATGGGGACACTTGCTCCCATGGCAAGGATTTTTAATGAATGAGGCTCCCACACCTTTGGGCTTTGTTATGGTGTCATTTGGGAAGACTGTTGCCTAGGGAGCTGTACAGAGCTATACAGCAGCTAAAATGCATGCAGAAGAGAATATACTTGCACAGTGTAAACCCCTTAAATTCATGTTCTTTCCATGGTTTGGGAACGTCTTTGGACTTAGTGCTTGTGTCCTCTAATGGCATCTTCCCTGCAGAGTGTCTGAAGTGGTACTGGACAGCTCAAGGCTGCATCTCCTGTGTACCCAGCATCCTCTCTTTTTGCCTGTGAGGCATCAGTAGAGGTGCTTTCTGGCAGAGAACTTGCCTCTGCTGCAGCAGCAGGCCAGGAGATGTCCTTAGTGCCTGAGACCAAAGTCTTTCCTAGCAGGCAGGAGCCTGGAGTGGATTCACTCCAGCCATACCCCTACGTGGCTTTCCTCCCCTCTTCATAGTAATCACCTACCAGTGGCACTGCTCTGCACACACACCCTGTTTCTCAGTGCCTTCATAGCTCTAGCCACTGCCACCCATCTCCCTTTGGGTGCTGTGAAGGCACATTCACCTTCAGCTATGAGGAGCCACTCCACAACCCCATCTACCTCGCAGAGCTTCTTCCTTCTTTTCAGCATTCTCAGTTGTCTTTCCTATTCCTGATATTTGGGAGCAATAAAGAGATCTCTTGATGCATGCCACAAGCCTTCCTGTGTATGCCTGCAAGGGATGGGATATTTGATAGGTTCCAAAGATGCCCTTTACTGAGCATGCAAAACTGCTTTGGGAAAGCTCTGCAATTATTCTGCAGGATGTCCACAGGAAAGATGATATCTGTCCCCTTCCTCCTTGTACTTAATTGTTCCTAAGACAAGCAAAAGCCTAAACAAGGTGGTAATACTCCAGACTGGAAGCCAGGTCCCACACACCTACAGGGCTCTGGAGGAGTCTAGCATCGCTCTGCCCTTCTTGCTTGTGGCCTTTCTGTCTAATAATAAGCTTTATGTGCTGCTTCCCATCCCAGAATCTCAAAGTACTCCGCATATGTGATTAAGAGCGCTCCCTGCCCACATACTGAACTGTTTGTCAGGATGACTACCCCCACTTTACAAGGGAGACGCTGCAGCTCATCGCGTCAGAGCTGAGACAGCCCCACATCGTCTGTCTCCCAGGCAAGGTGCATCCTGATGGCACAGCTGCTCCCTGCATCTCTGAGGAGCACTTGCTGGGATGCAGCTCAGCCTAACAGGACTGAATCCTACCAATACCAAGAGAGACTAATACATGCAGCATGAGGATCAGAGCTGTGGCTATCGGCACCCTCCTCTTGGGCATTGACTTGACTGTTTTCAAGACCGGGTTGGACAGAGCCTTGGGTGACATGGTCTAGTGAGGCATCCCTGCAGGGATGGCAGGAGGCTGGAACTGGATGATCTTAAGGTCCTTGCCAACCCAAACCATTCCATGATTATATGGCTGCCTAAAGCCTCTCTTCGGAAGGGACACTGGTTAGATGCCACCAATTCGTCCAGGTAGGGAGATGTCTCCAGGCTGCACCCCAACCTGCAAAAACTTGATCCTTTACCCTTTCACGCTGTTTTAAGCCATGCAGGCTCATAATTAAGAGCTTGAAGTCTTCGCTCTCGTGTGGCATTAGTACTCCCAAAGGTCTTTCCTTAAGAGCTCGAATTTATCTACTTTGCCAACACTCCCAAGTGTTCAATCAGCTTCCGCCGCCGCGCAGTGCGGGGAGCTGTCTGAGCTCCTTCTCCCCAAGATAAAAACATTGCACTCTGCAAATTCCTCACATTTGTCAAATGTGAGCCAAGTTTCCTCAGGAGACGCGGCTTCCCAGTGCTCTGACACAGAGCTGGGATCTGCAGCTCCAGCACAAGGGACTCCTCAGGTTCTGTTTGCCTTCTCTGAGCAGGTAATCCCACTAATGCCTGATAGACATAGAGAGATTAGTTAAGAAGGGGTTAGTTAGCTCAGGGAGACAGAGGAGGGACATTGTGGAAAACAAAGCAATCAATGACATAGAAAGGGAATGAATGCTTCTCTTCATGGCTTTTCTTAGGAGAGGAACTGGATTTTATTCAGGAAAAAGTGAAAGGTAGCAATTTGATGGTAAAATTAAGTCATTTCCCATGCTGTGCATAGTGACATATGGAACTCGCTGCTACAAGGTGCTCCTGGTGTTGAGTGTCATGTTTGGGAAAAGAGGAGACATTTTGATGGATAGTAGATCATTCATCCCTGGACAGGACAGTCCATTTGAAATAGATCTAAATCACTGAGCTTCAACCTTTCACAATTGTCTAGCATAGCATTCCTTGTACCTTCCGAAACGCACAACACTGATCAATGTAAGAGACAAAGGACAAAAGGAGACGGATGTGTTCAGGTGGAGATCACTGGGGTGTAGTTTCATTTCCATGCAGAAGCAAAAAAGAGGTGTTTTCCAGCCTGTGTGCTGACACTTAGCTCCCACAGGTTTGCGTTTTGTCAGCTGGAGCAGGTTCAGGTTAAGTTCTGCTGAGATTTGAGCTGGTCCAGTGGTGCTTACGCTGCTGCTTCCCCTGCCTGCGCTGTTGATTTTAACAGACTTCCAGCATTCTGGCAACTTTGTGTGGTGCTGCTTGATGAATAATGCTGCATTACGAAAGAAAATGGTATTGTCCCGTTCTTTGGCTGTTACCCCTTGGCAATGACAGCAAGGGTATTTATTCCCAACACAGCCAGCCTCCAGCCAAGCAAAGTGCTGGGATTACTTGGAGCTGAACAGGGTGAGCAGTCAGGCAATCTCAGCTCTGGATAAAAGATTTGAGAGCAGCAATGTTGTCTTGTTCTCTAAGTTCACGGTGGGTTTGTGAGTGGGAGTACAGGGCACATGGGAACCGCATTCTGCTAGCAAAGCAGGATCTCTCCTTGGCAGCCCCTGTGTGGGAGAGCTTGGAGGAAAAGGCAAGGACCGGGCCGGCAGCAGTAGCTTGCAGACCCTGCTTCCCCTGAGGTGCTGCAGGGCAGCCTGGCTCTAAAAGATGCTGTGCAAGGGCAGGGGTAAAGATGTGGATTTTATCAAGTGTGTCTGTGTCTGACAGAGATCTCACGGTACCCTGTGCTAGAAACAGCACAGCTGATCCTTGCCTGGCAGGAGGAGAGGTTGCTGGCTCCTCTCCTCCTTCAAGCCCCAGTTGTTAAAGCAGGATAGTTAATATTCATCTCATCCTGAGCCTTCCCTGTTCTGAAAGCATGCTAAAAAGCAGCTGTAAGGGGATATTTCTCCTATGACTGGCAGATTTCATTTATTATTACGTTTGTGTTAGTAGCTGCGAGTCAGGGAACAACAGTGAAAGCTGTGACCACAGCAGTTTTGCCCCACTGCCATTTATTGCCAAGCGCCACCTTGGAGAGCAGTGTTGTGTGAGCTGGGGTGGTAGCAAGGGATCTTGTCCCATCTGCAGCACCAGGAGACCTTCCTCACCGGAGCTCATCCAGCCTGGTGAATTCTCCGGGTCCTCCCCTCCTCTTTCTCCCGCACAGACCACCATGATGATCTTAGCTTTCTCCCTCCTGATATCCCATCCCCTACATCCTTCCCTGCTGCATCCCTTCCCCCAAGCCCAAATCCACACAAAGGTGAAAAGGAAAGAGGCGCAGATGACTTCCCTGTATCTGCCAGCTTCTCCCTCCACCTCTGATGTGAATGAGGCCCTTCATGTGCTCCTCTTGAGCAAACACAGATGCTTTTGTTACATGGGCTGGTGGGACGGGATGGAATTAATAAATCGGAGCGCCAGTGCTGTGCTGCCACATTCCTGCAATTTTAAGGCAAGATCACACACCAAAAAAAAAGGGCAGGAGCAAAATAGGCAATCTCTTCAGAGAGAGCTCGGATGCTTTGATGGTGCCGGCTGCTTGCTGTCTCACTTGGTCTGCTGCTCACTCACCCTTGTTCATTCCTCCTCCTCCTTTCTCCTTCACTCTCATTCCCAGTAACCACATCTCTTTTCCTTTTCCCTTCTCCTTCCTTCAGGAACCACTTCCAGTCACACCTTCGTATTTCATCTACACCCGGTTTTCTTCCCTCACCTTCCACACTTCCCTTACCCCCACCCACACATACCTGAAAGGCTTTGTGCATTCAGGTATGAAGTTCAGTGTGCTGCACACAAGTCCCAAAGCCCGGAATACCTCGGCTCACACACTGTGGACTGAAGTATCTCCTTTTGTACCCGCTTCAGTTTCTCCTCATACGGAGAATGGTGCTGCCTGTGAGATTCAGTGAATAACTCTGGGAATAAACCACACAAAGTATTACTGTTCTCCTATCTAACACGGTATTTAAAAACACCCTGTGAGCAGAACAAGCTCCTGCCCCAGAACTGGTGGGTTCTCTTTCGCCTTGAAGTGTAACCAGAAATGCTTTGCTTAAAATGATTTCTTTTTGAGCCAAGATAAGAAGTTTTGTAACATCTCTTCTTGGCTACCATGGGGCAGAAAGGGGCTAGGAGAACATGGCTTTTCTCCCCTGTAATTAGCTAAGCGTATGTCAGGCTTCAGAAAGGCATGATGCGAAGCATGTGGTTCGTATAAGGTACTATCAAGGGGCTGAGGCAATTTTTGTTCACTGCAAGGGTTGTTTTTTCTCTAATGAGCTTTAGGCACTTGAAAAGCATTTCCCCAGAGCACTTCTACATTGTTGTGCTTATCTTACCTGTGAGGGAACTGAAGCACTGAAGCAGGTGAAATGATTTGCCCAGATCCACACACCTATGTGTAGCTGAAGCCAGAAAAAGAACCAAGAAATCTTGTTTCACACTTGAGTGCTTCTTCCTCTGGCCTCGGAGGAGGCCAGCAAAGACCTTTATCTTGTTTGGATGAGTGGATAGTCATTCTGAGAGGACGCTGGGGCAAGGGTATCTTTATGTACTAACGCATATCTTAATGAGTCCTGTTGCTAAGTGGCTTCAATGATAGATCGTGCGACTTCTTCACTAAGCCTTGAAATAATTTTTTAATCATTAAAGCTAATACAGAATCCTCAGAACCATCCAAATCTCACAGCGGGGGCTCAAATTAGCAAGCAAACAGAAACCAAATCCTGCTTATCCCTGCGCACCTCTGCAGAGCCCACAGGCAGCATCTGCTGAAGTCAAACATGAGACGGGCTGAGCCGTATCGTTGGGCAGTCAGAGGCAAACTGTCAAAACCTACTGCTCCAAGGTCCACGGCAGGTTGGTTTCCTCCTCCAGACATGCATGCCAGCTTCCCAGCACTGTGGAGCAATAGGAAGGGGCATTAACCACTGACTGCAGGTAGATGAGGTGTCCCCGGGCAGGTCTTTAGAAAGGATTCAGTCCTTTGCTCTGCCTTCACTCGCACATCTCCCCTCCACAGTGGGATACTGACGCCTCTTGCTCTGTAGCAGCCCTTAGGCTTCTCCATTGCTCCTACAGTAATCCCAGTGTGTTTCCTGTTCTGGTTGGCAACTCTTGTGCTGTTTCCTGTTTTCTTCCAAGCTAGAATCACAGAATGGTTAGGGTTGGAAAAGACCTTAGGATCATCTAGTTCCAACCCTCCTGCATGCTCAGCGCCATGATATCAAATCATAAGAGAAGCTTTTCTTAACAGCAAAAGTGATATTTCTAACTTCCATGTAAGAACAGGGTTCTTGGAGCATGAAGGAAAACACAATTTTATTGTGTTACTTATCGCTTGTCTCTTATTACTCGATATGCAGCAGCAGCTCCATTACAAGGGAATGCACAGGACACTGCTAAGCACTTTGCTAAGATCCAGTCATCACTGTTGACCTCGATGCTAAGAAGATGAGTGAATATAGTTTATCCCAAAGGGTTCTTTGGGAAAGGATAATTAAAAATTGCTCTTGCCACTTCCAAGAGCCTTCCTGCATATCACTCCCTTCTCTAATCACCCTCTTGCGAATATACCTAGTACTGTTTGTATATCATGAACACTGGTGCCCCTGGTCATATTAGCTTGCTAGACAAATCCTGCACATTTCATCCCACCTAATAGCCTCTTGTGAAGGTGCTGCAGAAAACCCTTCTGCAGTAAATAGGCTGCCATCAGCAAGTTTAGTCTATAGTCAATCAAGCCAAGCCACGCTTGGATTGTAGCTCCTGGGATGTCCAACCAAGTCATGTAGCTGCTAAGCACTGGTGCAAAGCAGTCAAATAGTCACTAGGCATGATTTCTGCTCTTTT